>CALNHX010003841.1:0-140550 GCA_940337035.1 Agriotes lineatus | reverse complement strand
GTATCATTTTTTTTGCTTTTCATACAAGGGTTAAAATTAAGGAAATTAAAACTACTATTTTAGCAAAAATAAGAAGTGCCTTGGATTCGTTGAAACAAAAAAACAATAATTGTTAGTTAGCTGTCATGTTAGCGTCTTTGATAATAAATGTAGAAGTGTTTTAAGTAATTTTGCGTTTAGACAATGCATTCTAGTGCCGAAAATTTATTTTTATTTCTTACAAAACAGAGAAACTTGCGCAGTGATCTTGAATACTAGTTTTCAATTGTTGCAAATCTTCAAAACGGTTACCACTGCAAATCTTTGATTTCAAATTTCCCCATAAATAGAAATCATTAGGAGAAATGTCAGGACTCTGATGAGCAGGCCAACAAATTTCGTATCCTCTACCAATAACTTTGCCATTGAAGCTTTGATTTAAATATTCCCGGACGACACGACTGTTATGTGCAGGACGTCCATCCATTTGAAACCAAACTTCTTCATTTTCCGGTGCAACCTCATTTATAGCTGGTGTTATTTCTTCGGATAATACTTGTAAAAAACTTTCAGACGTTAAATTTCCATCAAGGAAAAAGGGTCCAATAATATGATGCCCTAAGATACCGGGCCCGAACATTTAATTTTTGAGGATATTGGGTTCTCGTTGCTAAATAATTTATTATGAGGATTTTGTGTAGCCCAAATTCTACAGTTTTGCACGTTTGGCTCATTGTTAAGCGTAAACGTGCACTCATCTGTAAAACAGAAGTTCCTTAAAAAATTTCTATCTTCGTTTGCTTTTTCCATAATGGTGTAGCAAAACTCAGCCCTTCTCTCCATATCATTCGGAATCAAGTCTTGGTGGCACTGATATTTATAGGAACGGTACTGGTGCTTTTTTCAAAATGTTGTGCACTGTAGTGTAGTGTATCCCAATATTTTCTCCCATTTGACGTACCTACACTTACATTAGGATTTTCAGTTACTGAAAGTAATACGTCGACAGCGTTTGCATTTTCTTGATGTCTTACATTTTGCAAGGCGTTTTCATTACATTTACACTTATTATTTACAGTACCGGTTGCTTCAAATTTGGGTGATCATTCTGTCAACAGTAGTGTGGCTTGGAATTGGTCGATTCGGATATTCTGCAGCAAACATATCACTCACTGCACGTGCACTATTATCAGAATAGTACCATTTCACCATTGGGATCTTTTCATTCAACGAATACACGATATTATCTCAGAATTACTTAAAACACTTCTACATTTATTATCAAAGACGCTAACATGACGGCTAACTAACAATAATTGTTTTTTGTTTCAACGATTCCAAGGCACTACCTATTTTTGCTAAAATAGTAGTTTTAATTTCCTTAATTTTAACCCTTGTATAAAAAGTAAAAAAATAAGTAACGATATGGTAGTATACAGTATTTTTTTTTCTCTACAAGGAACATATTTACACTTTTTCTCTAAAATCATTTGGGGGAGCCAATATTTGAACATTAAGAATTTAACATGGAAACCCCCCCCCATGGTGCGTGAACCAATTCTACACCCTGTATATATATATATATATATAATCTTCGAGAAAAGCTTTTTCCGAATCATTGTTTCATTAGCTATCGTTGAAACACCATCTGCTATACCGATTAGCTGAATATTAAAATATTTATTACCGCCTAAAGTCGCAAAAGAAAAAAGTTCGCACATATTACGCGGTGAGGTTTAGCGCTAATTTAAATGGTTCGTAACGCGTCGGCGGTTAATCGAATTTTCTTTCGTGTAAAATTTCTTTAGTCGCACTTCGATTGACGAGTCGCATTGACGTGCGCGTACTTATTAGTAACAATAGCGGTATATATCAAATCAAAACAATGGGCTTCGATAATTGTGAACCAATCTATTGTCGTACCGTTTACGTTCTTCGCAAAAGCGCTCTTAGCACTTTTTGCCAAAAAGAACTTCGAATCGGAATTACGCGAAACGGTGAAGTACTCGTTCATCTTACATGCAAACTTTACGACGCTTGTGACTGTAACAGGATAGTACTAAAACTGAGCGAATGGGAAACACTACTACATCATTTAAAATCAACCATCGACCAATCGACCGAGCCTCAACCAATCGCATTCGGCGACCTTTCCCTGGAATACGACAAAAAATACGAGAGCGTCAGGCTATTAGCGAGGGTCGACGAAGATACAGTTTTCGAATTTGATTTTGAATATGATGTATGGAAGCGTTTCCTTTGCATCTCTAACGTCGTCAACCACAGAATTGACCTATTAACTACGCAAAACTTTAAACCGTTCTACGATAGAGCCGTTCTTCACATTAAAAATACACTCGGACCGGTCCCGTTCAACGTCGCCGGCAGTCGCGAAGAAAAGAAGAAAGAGGATAAGGAATTAAAAACGAAAATCTCCAACGAAATTCTATTGTTCGCATATAACAAGGACTTCTCAAACGAGATACAGAATATCATCTGCTTAATGGAAATGATGTACGACGACGACGGTTTATTTGACATCATTAAAGATTGTCAATACGAGACTCACTTTATTTCTTAGATTTGAGATTATACAGCCGACTTGGCGTAATTAAAGTTCGGCAGTAGCATAAGATATTAGTTTGTACTTTGTATTGTAATAAATAAATAAATAAATATATATATATATATTTCGTATAGATAATAAATTAACATTCCACGCTTTAGGACGTCCAAATATAAATGATTTGTTAATTTACGACACTGAGAACAAATACCATTGTAAACTGTATTGTAAATTTTATGCGAGTGTAACATGTGTAACGAGATTTTAAAATAAATATTTAACATACTAGACAGAACTTAAATCGAGCGCCGCTAATTTTTTTTCTACGTTGCGTTTGCCGAATGGTTAATCGGCACCAGAAAGACGACATGCAAAATCCTATTTACTATACAAAACAAAAATTCCACGGTCGGGTTAATGCCAATTAATAGTAATGCGGCCGTAGTTAAAATAGAATATCCTTTCGTATACGATTTTAGTTGCTCTTCGATCGCCGAGTTGCATTGACGTGCGCGTACTTATTTATTAGCAGTATACATCAAATCAACAATGGGCTTCGATAATTACTGTGCACCAATCTATTGCCGCACCGTTTACGTCCTTCGTAAAACCGACCGTCGCTATGTTTGTCAAAAAGAGCTTCACATTGGAATTGTGCGAGACGGTGAAGTAATAATTCAACTTACATGCGGCCTTTACGGTGATTGTGACTGTAATAGAATTGTAATAAAAGCGAACGAATGGGAAACGCTACTGCATTATTTAAAATCAATCATTTTGAAGAAGATAAAACATCGATTAATCACATTCGGCAACATTTCCCTGTATTACGACGTAGAAAACGAGAATACCGGACTATTAGTGAGAGTTAACAAAAATACAATTTTTAAATTTGACCTAAATTTTGATGAATGGAAGCAACTCTTTCGCATCTCGAACGTTGTCGACCACAGAATTAATCTATTAACTACGCAAAACTTTAAACAGTTCTATAATAGGGCAATTTCTCACATTAAAGATACACTCGGATCTCGTTGCTACAACGTCGCCGCTAATTATGACGAGAAGAAGAAAATAAAAACTAAGATCTGCAACGAAGGCTGTTATGAAGAGGAGGAGGAGGAGGATGAGGAGGAGAAGGAGGAGGAGGAGGAGGAGGAGGAGGAGGAGAAGGAAGAAATAAAAACTAAAATATGCAACGAAATTCAATCGCTGGCTGATAACAAAGACTTCTCAAACCAGATGCAGAATATCATCTGCTTAATGGAAATGATGATGTGCGAAGCCGATTTAACTAACATAATTCAAGATTGTCGATAAAATTCGATAGAACGTCGGTTTGCAAAACCCTATAATCTTCGAGCGAAATTTTTTCGAATCATTGCTTCATTAGCTTTCGTTGAAACACCATCTGGTGTACCGATTATTCAAATATTAAAACATTTACTACCGTCTAAAGTCGCAAAACAAAAATTTCGCGATTCGTACACGGTCGGGTTAGTGCTAATTTAAAAAATGGACGGTAACGCGTCGACCGTTAATGGAATTCCCTTTAGTGTAAAGTTTTAGTTGCGCACTTCGATCGCCGAGTTGCGGTGCATACTTATTATTAGTAATATCGGTGTATATATATATAATATATATATATATCAACTCAAACAATGGGCTTCGATACATGGGAATTAATCTATTGCCGCACCGTTTACATTCTTCGCAAACCTCACCATCGTTCTGATTGCCAAAAAGAATTGCACATTGGAATTACGCGAGACGGCGAAGTAATCATTCGACTTACATGCAGCCTTTACGACCATTGCGGCTGCGACAGGATAGTACTAGAACCGAGCGAATGGAAAACATTACTGCGTTATTTAAAATCGTTCATTTTGAAGAAGATAACGTATCAATCGATCGCATTCGGCAACCTTTCCATGCAATACGACGAAGAATACGAGGATATCAGACTGTTGGCGAGAGACGACGGAAATACGTTTTGTGAATTTTTATTAAAGTTTGACGGATGGAAGCAACTGTTTCGCATCTCTAACGTTGTCAACTACAGAATTATTCTATTAACTACTCAAAACTTTAAATCGTTCTATAACAGGGCCATTTTTCATATTAAAAATACACCCGAACCGATCCGCTGCTACAACATCGCCGGCAGTAGTTGCGAAGAGAAGAAGGAAGTGGATAAGGAATTAAAAACTAAAATCTGCAACGAAATTCGATCGCTCGCCGATAACAAGGACTTCTCAAACGACATACAGAATATGATCTGCTTAATGGAAATGATGTGCGAAGGCGGCTTAGTCGACATAATTGAAGATTGCGAATATAAGATTCATACCACGTGCGCAGAGTGTAGTAATTATTAAGTCGTTAATATTTGTATAAAACTTACATTGTTAATGGCAATGTACTTTTTGCTTAATTATTATATGGCATACTTGCAGCAATTTTTTATTGTTTCTTTTTTGCGTTCGATTATTATCGAAAGCGCTCCCATAAAAAAACTAGTGGCTAGAAAGCAGGTTTAAAGGGAGCCGGAACGGGCCTAAACAGGTCAGAAACAGGCCAGAAACAGGTCTGAACGGGTCAGAAACAAAAAAACGCTCGAAAAAAGTTAATAACATCAACGGAAACCCAACCAATCTTTGTATTAACACGACAGCGGACCAATCATCGCGATATTTTTGTTTTGTACAAATCGAGTTTTGCGTGGTGCCGCCTTTCTCGGTGTTTTTAACAACTTCGGCGAGCGAAATGTAAAAGAAAAATGTGCGGTTGTTTCCATCGGCGCGAAGATGTTTCACAACTAGTATAATATATAGTAGGTATATCAAAGTGGAGGACGCGGAAAACCTCGTTTATAAAAAAATATGTGTTACAACCGTTTAGACGGCTTAAAATTAATATTGTTTCTCTATAATTTGCAGTTAGCAAAAAGGATATACGTTCAACTCTCATCCAAACAACAACAACAATTAAGAGCAACTGAACGCATTAACCCTTCTACCCCCCCCCCCCCCAAAAAAAACACAAACAACGGTAACGATTCGAAGGTGATAATGTATCCCAGCAGACAAATAGCTTCTTATACATCTTATAATTACGATTTGTTATTGAGCGACTACGAGAGATTTACAAAAGTCAAAGCCGAAAACATTCCAAAGTACATTGAAAAATTCAAAGGAGGTTATTTGGCCGGTAGCGCAGTATTTTTTTTATTTTGCCAACAATTTAATCTGGAAACGAATTTTCTAATTAAAAACGGCAATAACGATTATGATATTTTATACCCATATACAAACGACCGTCAGATGCATTCAACGATCAGTAAAATAGGATACGATCCTCGTTGTCGAGCTCGATGGAATAAAAGAATGCGATGTTATTACGAAGAGCACAATCGTCGCCCGATAACAATTCAAGTTCAATTTTTATTCGAACATCCCAAGCAAATATTTGAAGTTTACGATTTCAACTTCTTATGTTTATATTTGGATATCGATGGTAGAGTTTTCGTGCTATCGACTCAGTTTTTGCATTTTCTAACGACCGGATTAATTATTTATAAAACGTTTGATTTCAAGCTTCGAGAACACAGATTTTTAAAATATTTAGGTGGTAATGTGTTTTATGAGATTTTTAAGAATGAATATCATAAAATAGGATTTAGACGTTGTCTTTCATCATTAAGGTCGCTTCTTAATAAACCAGTTAGTTATATTACAAATGATTATATAAGCAAAAAATGTATTTTTATGGAGGTCAAGTCTAGAAAAACATTCGATCTGCACTCAGTCGCTTACCATTATCATGTTCCGATTAAACAAAAATTTAGAAAAGCGGTATATAAATTAATCGTTTACAATAGAATTTGGAAGAGAATCTGCGTAATTCGACATTTTCAAGTGGTATTAAATGAATTTGAGGATTATTTGTGTAGTCCATTTACCAAACCGGTTTTCAGTAGAATTGCATGCAAAAATAAATAGATTAAAGTTTAGATAAACATTTTACGATAGCAATATAGTACCGGCTCTATCTAGTTTTATTTAAACAAAATTATTAAAAAAATGAAACGCTTTTATAGTGACACGAACCCGAAAGGATTCCAAAAATGCCGTGATTGTCCTTTTGGTAAATGTTTTTTTTTTCAAAATTACACCAATATAGACAAATTGACCGGTTCGTGTTTTTTTAGCAGTATACCGGATGACAACGAGATCAGTGCCATGTCTCTATCTCGTTTGCTTATAAACGAATTTGAATGAAACTTGTTACAACGATAATAAACGTAATTTCGAATTGAGAGATAGAGATATAATCCAAATGGCCGACTTCAAGTTTCACCGAAAATGTCAATAACTTTAATTTTTTAAATGAGTGTTGACAAATTTGCTTAGGTAATTCCCAAAAAAATTTTAAAAATTTATTTATTAAAACGTATTTCTGTCTTATGTAAAAATAAAGAAAGTGGTCTGTGACGCATATCGTTAGATTGATCATCAAGTTTTCTATCTAACGGCACCACGGTGATCCTTGGTAGGAGCCATTTAAAAAACCGACTTTCTCGTAAAACACGTTTAGCAAATTTTATTCCTTCATGGAAGATGTGTTATTGATCAAACTAATAAAATATGTAGTATTATGGTTTACTAGAGTCATTTAGAACACATTTTCTTCAATCACATCTTTCTATAAAAAAAAATTAAAAAATAATTTTTTGTTTAGAAAAAATCAAATTTAGCAAAAGTATCGCATCTAATTTGAGCTGTACATTCTAAAGAAAAAAAGAAAAAAAATTAAAATGTATAGAGCGATCCATTTAAAAAATCAAAGGTAACGGCACTTCTGGCGAAACCGGAAGTTGACCATTCCATCAGAAATTATGTCTACTATCCACGCATTAAATTTTATCCAAATTTATTCATGAATAAAGGAGATGTAAGCATGGGCCTGGTTTCATTATCACCCCCCCCCCGGGTATATAAACGATGCTCAATTCAGTTCAATTATTTGACTATCTAAAAGATAATGACGCGCGCGAACCTTTTAAATAACCAACAAGAAGAAACGATTGTGCCTATAAAATATTAAACGATTCGCGCGAGGTACCTATATTATATATATATATATATGGACTCGATATATCGATAAAGACTTGCAATCGTCTAATATAAATGATACGATTGCTACGGATATCGATGAAAATGAAATGGATACAGAAATTTTTCAATATCAAAACTATTTAGATCGATCTATCGAAAACAATAAATTATAAAGTAAAGACTCCTCCGAAGACGAACAAGACGAAGAAGGACTTTTGGCGGAGTTACAACAAAGTTTGTTCCCTCAACCTCTAGACAAAAATCAGGTTGAGTGTATTTTATTTTAGTCGTAAGATTGACTATAATTTATTATATTACAGCTAAAAGAAGTTTTGTAGAAGCGGAGAACGCGGAAAAACCCGTTTATAAAAAAAAAATAAATGTAAGTGTTACAACCGTTTAGACGGCTTAAAATTAATATTTGTTTCTCTACAATTTGCAGTTAGAAAAAAAGATATACGTTCAAATCTCCTTCAAACAACAATTAAGAGCAGCTGAACGCATTAACTCTTCAACACCCACCCCTCTCTCCAAAAAAAAAATCAACGACAACCGTAACGATTCGAAAGAGATAATGTATCCTGGCAGAGAAATAGCTTCTTATACATGTTATAATTACGATTTATTATTGAGCGACTACGACAGATTTACAAAAGTCAGAGCCGAATACATTCCAAAGTACATTGATAAATTCAAAGGAGGTTATTTAGCTGGCAGCGGAGCATTTTTTTTATTTTGTAAACAATTTAATCTAGAAACTAATTATCTAATTAAACACTCTACTAACGATTATGATATTTTATACCCCTATACAAATGACTTCGGGATGCTTTCGACGATCGGTGAAATAGGATATGATCGTGAAAATCAGTATCTGTGGAAGAACAAAATTCGCTATTATAATAAGCAGAATCGTCGCACAATAACAGTTCGGTTTCTATTCGAACAACCCAAGCAAATATTTGAAGTTTACGATTTCAACTTCTTATGTTTATATTTGGATATCGATGGTAGAGTTTTCGTGCTATCGACTCAGTTTTTGCATTTTCTAACGACCGGATTAATTATTTATAAAACATTTGATTTCAAGCTTCGAGAATATAGATTTACAAGATATTTAGGTGATAGCGTGTTTTATGAAATTTTTAAGGACGAGTATGATAAAATAGAATTTAGACGTTGTCTCCATTCATTAAGTTCGCTTTCTAAACCGGTTACTTATATTTTTAAACCGATCAATTTCATTACAAACGATTATATGAGCAAAAAATGTATTTTTATTGACGTTAAGGCTAAAGCGATATACACGTCAAACTCGAAGCTCCACGTCGATTATTATGCTCCGGTTAAACAGAAATTCAGAAAAGCGGTATATAAATTAATCGTTTACAATAGAATTTGGAAGAGAATCTGCGTAATTCGACGTTTTCAAGTGGTATTAAATGAATTTGACGATTATTTGTATGTTCCATTGCCCAAACCGGTTTTTAGTAGAATTGTAGGCAAAAAATATTACGAAGAGAGCTTAGAAGAATATCGAACGAATAAACGATTAAAATTTTAAATAAACATTTTTACGACGACATTATACTGGTTCTATAGAAATGTCAAAGTATAACACATTTAACATTAGGCACAATTAACGTTAGAACTAACCTCGTTGGACGCATTAAAAGAAAGGTTGCGCTCTCGGTACTCTATTATGTCATATACAAACGCAATGTCTTTACTATAAATCCACGGATAATAAAAGAAAATCTGCGAATAACGATTCCTCGAAGGGGGGGGGGGGTGGAGATCATTATTCGCTAAACGCGAGTTGATCTTAAAACATATACATATAACGCTGCGCAACGGGTTATTTTTAATCTGACGATGATAATGATGTTACTGTTGTTGTTTACTTTTCCATTTTACAAGAAATTAGATTAATCGGATTAGTATATTTATTAACAATATAATATTTTGTATGTTTATTAATCATAAGTGACTATGTAAATTGGTTAAAATAAATAAGTATATAAAAAGAAGCGGTTTTTTTGTACAACAACAACAACAACAACAACACAAGCTAAAAAATCTTCTGCCATAGAAGTGAGTGTGTGTGTGTGTGTGTGTGTGCGCTCACGTGTGCCATTAACTATGGCATATCGCTAAAATGTCACTTTTGACACTAATAGCTATGTCAAAAGGGGGCCAGTATTTAACTCGGGTATAGGTTATTTTGTAGTACTTGAGAAATTGTACCTGGGTACACGACATGTGACTTAGTCGATTAGAATCATTTTTCCATGGTCTTCTATTAAAATTTTGTAAATAACAGCAGTTTCTGCCAGTAAAATTCAACCATCCTATAAATCGTTAAAATCAGCATGAATTGTTAATAACAAACAAATTATGGCTGAAAGCTGAAATTGTTATTTTTTTGTGTTTTTTTAAAATAAAGCAGATTGTTCAATAATTTTTAAATTATCGCTCAGTAATAAAATACTCAACTTAACAGACTTCGTATCTCTCTTAAGGTTTCTGAGACCTCAGCGGAGGGACTCGATTTATTATAAATAACGGCTATACGGGGAAATTTGGTGTTTTTGGCACACCTTGTGGGTAAGTAGCTCGCATTTACCTATAAAATTACAAAACTAAGTATTTTTTTAATGGCAATAGATATATTTTGTATCATTTTCGGATTTATTCATTTAAAATTGTTTTTCAGTGCTACTGAAATATATAGTTATATACTATGCGTTTAAAAAGAAATTACATAAGGGTTGGCTATAGAAGATAAAAGTAATGTCAACAGCAAGCTTTAGAATTTATTAACTGTCATCACTGTTGTCGGTACTGTAAGCTTATATTATACGCTGTTATCGTGATTGAAGATTCTAAAGGTTGCTGTCTCTAACGCTTGTTGTTGTTAACATTAGTTTTATTTTCCATGGCCAACCCATCGGTATTAAAAATGTAAAATACCGAATACCGGTATTAAGAGTTTGGCCCGGTATTGTAAGCACTACATACCACATGCTTCAAGCAAGATTATTGTAAAGCTGAATTTTTTATTTTAGGGTGGAATGCAAATCATAATCGCAAAAGTGTAATTATGTTGGCTGCAACTGAAGTGAATAATATGCAGGTGGCTACCGAGCTTCATTCTGAAGTCAATACACCTATAGTATATTATGAAGTAGCAAATGTCTTGCAGGCAAAGAAAAATATTATTACGAAAGACGTATTACAGGATTGTGAATTCGATGCGGTTCCAACATGTCATATAGACAGCACTACAAATACTAATAAAGATAGTGGGTTTATGGCAATTGAAAATTATTTTCAATATAGGACACGACATAAGGAATTACATAACGATGATTGTCATATGCGAGACGACTTCGTATTAAACAACGTGGTCATACCAGAAATACCATTGATAACATATAAAGCAGGAAATGAGGATTGGGATGACGACAGTATTGTGGAGTCATCTGGAAGTGAATATGTTCCATCTGAAAACGATAATAATGATGACTCAGATGATGAAGAAAGCTGGAAAGAACCAATCCCACATCAAAAAAGCAATATCCAGGAAGAGGAGTTAGAAAACCCCAAACCGATAAAAAAAATCGTTAACAGACGCAATAATATGGATTGCACAGGTAAAGAATATTCCATTGCCATAGTTAACTCTTCGAAAGATGGCGCTACCGGGAAAAGAATCCGTGATAAGGTCCATTCATGCTATTTTTGTCATAAAAACTTAAAACAACTAGCAATACACTTTGAAAAAGTCCATAGCGATGAAAGTGAAGTTGCTAAACTGTTAGCTATGCCAAAAAACTGTAAGGAACGAAGAAATGGCTTTGGAAATTTACTTAAAATCGGAGATTACTATCATAATTGTGAAATTTTAATGAAAAAAGAAGGAGAATTGATTTTAGTGAGAAGGCCCACTCCGCAAGAAAAAGTTTTATTGGACTACAATGATTATGGTCCTTGTCCAGACTGTTTGGGTTTTATGTTAAAAAAACATATATGGCATCATTTAAAATACGGGTGTACCGCAAAAAAGATTAATGAAAGTGGTAGCATGCATCGAAAACCAATGTCCGAAAGTGCAGCTTTGATATCTCACACTTTTGGCGACAAACTTTCCAATCATTTTGTTTTTAATATTCTTACCAAGTTAAAAGAAGATAGGATTTCATTGGTATGTCGGCAAGATAATCTGATTAAGCAGTTTGGTGCATTACAATTTGAGAAGTACCATATCACTCAGTGTGAACTTATACGGCAAACAATGCGACAGTTATCAAGATTGGTTTTGGAACTCAGGAGATTAGATCCAAGTAATTGCTGGCTTTCTCAATGGCTAAGACCAGACTGCTTCGATTTAATAATATCGGCGGTTAAAAATATATGCACAGTATGTTATCAAACAATAAATAGGCCACAGTTTTCAATTCCATCCTTAGCTCTAAAATTGGGGCACAGTCTAAGAAAATGTATTGCTATTGAAAGAGGAAATGCGTTGAGAAGAGGTGACCTACAACGAAATGAAAACTTAAGTTCGCTATTAACTATTATGGATTTGGAATGGACCATTAAAATATCATCTAATGCCCTTGCAACATTGCACACACGAAAAATTAATGCCACTGAATTACTACCTTTAACAGACGATCTTATTAAATTAAACAGTTTCCTTAACAGTGAAATGACAGCATGCAAACAATTGCTGTTAACTTCTTCTTCTAAGACATACCAAAATTGGAGTCGATTGGCAGCAGTGGCACTATCCAAAATAGTGCTATTTAATAAAAGACGCTCTGGAGAAGCTTCAGAAATGACCTTGGAACAATATTCTTCACGACCAAATTGGACACAAAGTGGCACAGAGAAGTTTAGAAAGACATTATCTCCACTTGAACTCGAATTGGCATCTAGATTGACGCTGATTGAAATTGTTGGTAAACGTCATAGAAAGGTTAGTGTTTTACTCACTGATGATGTGAAACAAGTAATAGACTTGTTAATAAAAACTCGATCTGATGTATGTGTTTCTAAAGAAAATTCTTATATTTTTGCTAGAGGAAATGATTCTAAAGAACATATAAGAGGTCACGATTGTTTGAAAAAATTGTGCTCAGAAGCCGACCTGCAACAACCTGAACTAATAAATGGTACTCAATTAAGAAAGTATATAGCTACCGTGTGCCAAATATTTAATTTAACCGAGAATGAGAGTGAATGGTTAGCTCGTCATTTAGGGCACGACATAAGGGCGCACAGAGATTTTTATAGACTTCACGATTCATCTATTGAAATGACAAAAGTCAGCAGACTATTAATGGCAGTAGAGCATGGGGAGGCTAGTAAATTTCATGGAAAGAAGTTAAATGAAATAAATATAACTGGTAAGTAATCGAATTGAAGTGTCAACTCTAATTTAATGTACAATATTATTTTTATTCAGATTTGCCTGCGCTTGAGAACGAGGAGGAGGATAACGTAGAAGACAGTGACGGTGAAGAAAATAATCAAGAAAACAGTGCAGATGATACACAAGCTGCGGAAGATGTAATATCAACAATATCTTCAAATATCAGGAAAGCTAAACTCAATAGTGCTGTAACTAAAGCTAAACCCAACGAAGTTGTAACGAATAAAACAAAGTCAACTAGAAAGATCACAAAATGCGCACGTCAAGCTGCTACCAAGAGGCCATGGAGTGAACAAGAATCTGGTGCAGTAATATCATTCTTTAAGACGAATATAAAAGCATCAAAAATTCCAGGAAAAGTGCAATGCGAACAATGTATGGAATTACATCGTAACGTTTTATCATCTAGATCATGGAAAGACATTAAATATTACGTCAAAAATTATGTAACTAAAACTAAACAGGGGAGAGCATAAATGTATTTATGTACCTTTCAGTTGTATTTGTCGATGCATTTATCTCTATAAGGAATTATTTTTATTCGCAGCTTAGTTATATCTACCTATTTAGTATTTTTACAATGATATACAATATTTAATCAATGTAAATTTTTAAAGCGTATATAAATTGTTTACTCAACATAAAACTTGTAAAATGTATGGAATGTTGCAAAATCACAAAATGAGAAGAAAATTGGCGTATTTGTCACAAAATCTACACCAAATTTTGAAAATAAAAGAAAACGCTAGTCATATTGGATTATAATTTTCGTTTAATATGTATAGTTATAGGTTTTTTATTTATTAATCACATTAAATTTGTCTAGTTTTTCGTGTAGGTGGTAAAGAGGTATAAAGAATGAAAAGGGTAGGTACTGGCAATTGAAGCAATATATCCTTGTGATTTAGAATCTTGCCCATAACTCTACGTAACCTTAAAATACATACACACACACACACACACACACACACACACACACACACACACACACACACATAACACACATCATTCGTCCATCAATTTTCCAAAATAATGGCATACTTATACACTCCAACCGTCAACCATTAACTATGACCTATATTCCTTTAGCAGGAGTGCATACCTTTCACATGGAGTGTATGTAAATTTTGATAAGTACAGCCATTTACTAGATAAAGTAGCAAGCTAACGCAATCTCAAAATGTGACTATGCCACAATTCAGGCCAGGGGGTAAATATGCCATAAAGATCGCCGGCGCCTGTATGCGTGTGTGTGTGTGTGTGTGTGTGTGTTGAGCCGACATATTTTTATAGTCGTATATGCAATCAAATATTTGGCAGTTACTTTTTTTCGAACAACTTATCTATGTATGTACATACACTGGGCTTTGAAACGGTATGTTTATATATACAGGGTTTAACAACTAACCGTTCACATGAAGGGCTTTACAACATACTGTTTATCCGTATATATATATATACATATATATATATATATATCAGTGGCTGTGAGTCAGCATATGAAGGTTTGAATACATGCATTTCGGTTGTCGTTAAGGAGATCTTTTAGTTCTTGCATTGCTGCATTGAACTGCCGTTTGATTTCTGGAGTTCTTAGTCTTTGCCATTGTTTTTCCAATATTTCTTGTTTGATTATTATCAGAGGACGATTGTAAGTTGTGTTGGTGTTGGTGTTGGTTGGTACAGGTGTTGTGTTCCAACCGACCTGTTGCACTGTATCATTGAATAATTTGATTGCTGTTTCGATGTCTTCTCCCGCTTTAAGGGGAACACTTAGAGTTAGGTTGTCATTTACGAATCGCCAGAATTCTTCTCAATTTGTGTATTTATTGCTTAAACTCAGATGCTTGTTTGTATTTAATACTTGTGTGGTAATGTGATTAGAATTGGGAAATGGTCTGAAGATAAATCAAAATATGATTTAGCAGTAGCAAAGCCTTGGGGGATACCCTTTGTAATAGCGAAGTCCACTAGATCGGGTGTTTTGTTTCTATCTGATGGCCAATACGTGGGTTTACCCGCAAATACACACATAAAAAAAGTCTAAGAAACACATGGTTTTTTAATTAAAAAGGCTAAGTAATGACTAGTGCTTAGCTATATTTCAATTACTAAGTTATTTTTAACTCGCTACAAAAAATGTTTATTACACTAATAATTGCTTAAAGACAAAACCAACGAAATGAAACAGTATTAACTTCATTTCTAATTTTAAATTTTTGCTTAACTTCTAATTCTGCGCATGAAATTAAACATTCAATCGCCATTTAGTAGCTAGTGTTACCTCCTCTTGCATTTAATACTGCTCGCCATCTTCGCGGCATTGACTGTGTCAGGTTGTCACTTTCTTCTTGCGGTATGGCATTCCATTGACGCTGAAGGCATATAAAAGAATCTAGTTTGTTCTGCACATTCTCCATATCAACAAGAACTCTTCTTTTGGGCATATCCCAAACATGCTCAATGGGATTTAGGTCTGGAAACTGTGCAGCCCATAGTAAAATGGATACATTGTGCGTTTCCAGCCACTGAAAAATGGTAGCAGCAACATGACATCTTACATTATCATGCATCAGACAAAAATCTGGATGAAGTTCTTCAGCGATAGGAAGGACAACAGGCTGCAGAATGTTATCCCGATATTTATCTGCCGTTAATGATACGTTAATTAAAACGAGCTCTGTTCTCGTCCCCATACCATGATCATCCCGCCTTGGAATTTTTTTACTTGCTGAACATTTCGTAGCCGTTGTTCATTGCCAGATCGTCTCCAAACACGAGTTCTTCTTGTGTCGGAACAGAGCCCAAACTACAACTCGTTTGTAAAGAGAACTGTGCTCCATTGTTGCTGATTCCAATTTTCATACTCTGCACACCACACATTTCGAGCTTCTCGATTACCGTGAGTAATTGCTGGGCATCTTAAAGGGCGACGAAAACAAAGATTGGCTTCATGTAATCTGTTTCTGACAGTCTGACTGGAAACAGTTACATCATGTGTGTTTTGTAGAGCACTAACCAGAGCAGTTGCATTTATTGAAGTTTCCCGTAATGCTTCTAGCTTTACAATTCTATTCTGAATCGGAGTTGTAATTCGCGGTTTTCCTGGGTGGTGTTCCTGTGGATGTCCAGATTCTTGATAACGCCGCCATAATCGATGAATTACTCCTCTTGATCTTTCCAAAATTCTTGCTGCGTCAGCCTGACTTAAACCACCTTCAATAATACCAATTGCCCAAAACATCTCATCCAGACTTAAATTGTGGCATTTTTGATCACGCTGCATCACTATTACACAAAACCGATAGAAATTGTTGCAAAATAAAAATGAAACTGCAGAAAAACATTCACTTTTCGAAGCACCACTATAACCTGTATAACTTCGCAGCATAAATATGAACAAACAAGATAAACAAAATAGCATCGAAACCTAGATTATCATTGTTATCTAAGGCCACTCTGTTAATATGTTCAAATATTATTTCAGTTTTATTCTAGAAACCGTAGAGCTACAAATATATATATATGACTAAACCGTGTGTTCCTTAGACTTTTTTGATGTGTGTAGATGTTTCAGGTGGTTTTTCTCTAAAGTTCTAAGTAATTGACGTCCTTTGGGTTTTATTAGAGTTCCTATATATAAAGAGTTGGGACATTGGATCCACAAATCAAGGATCACATGATTCAGCAATAATATATTTCATTTTTTTATATTTGAAAGATGTAAGACAAACAAAATGACATTAATTGACATGTCAAATCACAGAAGGCATTCATTTAGCAATCTGAGGCAACGTGTAAGAAAAATAATATTTTTCTACTCCTTTATTAGTAAATTGCTCATTAAGCACTGTTTACTTGATTAGTAAATTCGTTGTTACAAACAGTGTTACGTAATGACTAACACGTAATTTTTTTTATTACGTTACAGTTAGCTTCTGTTGTTTGTATGAAGCGGTGTAGGGATGTGACTGCAGCCGCCTAATTTTTAAGATGGTGTGACAGATAGTTTGACAGTTAATAAAATATTTCTTTTTCGTTTAACGAAATGAGTGTGATCGTAGAAAAAGTATAGTACGCAACTCGAGCTATAGAGCAATTACACGCTCGTGGAATTACACACGCGCCGCTACGCGGCTTGTGCGTAACTTTTCCAACTCGCGTGTAATATGCTTCCTACAGCTCTCGTTGTGTAATATACTATTATGTGGAATTATTAAAACTTGAAAAATTTGCCGGCTAAATTTATTTACTTTTTTAGTCCTAGTGTGTTTTCAGGTTATGGTAAAAAGTATTTCTGATGACTTAAGTGAACTGCGATTAGAAATAAACAGGTATTGAAATCTTGTGTTATGAAAAGCCTCTGCTTATAATCTTAGGTGTGGGGGTTGGGTAGGATGTTTAGTGGCAGCTGTAAATGTGGTATGAATACGAATGTAATGCTCAACAACTAACGTTAGAGAATTTGAGGCGACGTAATTCAACCTTTCCAGAGGAAAATTGTCTTTTTGTATTGATTAACACTGGCCTGAATAATCTGCCGTTTGATGCTTTCAACACCGATTAGTTCGTTTTCTTCCATTTCAGAATTTTCACATTTATTTAAATCTGGTTTGAATTGAATAATGTTGGAATAGCATTGTATTGCAGTCTCGTTTTTCCACGTTTAATCAACCACTGATCATCCGCAAAATGTTTATTACATAAACGGCGGCAGTGGAAAAAGTCCGATAAAACATATCACAATAGACCACTGCCAAAAAATGACATTCAGAGAATAAACGGCTTGGTGATTTAAAATCCTTAATTTTGCTGTTATTTACCCAGATACGCTTTATTTTCGCATTCCTAAGAAAAGATGCAAATAATATCCCAGATCTGTTCGATTTTTACAATTAATCGCTGAACCACCAGTCATTGCACAATATTTTTCAAATTAAACATATTTGTTAAGTATTTGTCACAACTGTCACAAAATGTGATTCTAATTTGTAATGGTTGCCAAACTGTTGTCCATAGGTATGCATGATCTGCATGAAATTTAAATTTAACAAAAATCAGGTACTCCATGATTTGTGGATCTAAAATGAGTCCCAACTCTTTATATATAGGGACTCTAGGTTTTATAAGTCTGGAACCCCCAGTCAGTGTGTTTTGCGTTATAGCCATTGCTGTAGTCATTGCAGAATTGTCGCCCCAAAGTGGTTACGGTTCTTTTGTCACTCCCTGTAGTTTCGCATTGCTGGTTTTACGCCTTCGTTAATTTGCGATTTCTATGGGACTTGTTATCGTTATCGCCAGGCTTGGCTTTGGCCTTGCTTGACAGCGTTGAGGCCGAAGCGCTCTCGAGGCCGCATTCTTTTGGCTGAGCGCTTCGCGTTTGGTTTGGCGGAACGTTG
Source organism: Agriotes lineatus (assembly GCA_940337035.1). Classification (NCBI taxonomy): domain Eukaryota; kingdom Metazoa; phylum Arthropoda; class Insecta; order Coleoptera; family Elateridae; genus Agriotes; species Agriotes lineatus. The sequence continues at coordinate 122,049 of CALNHX010003841.1, read as the reverse complement.
CGGAGATGTTTGATGCTGGTTTTGGTGATCCGTTTTGCCCTGCCGCTAGATTTTGGTAGTTATGGAAGCTTTGGGGCCTCGCTGCAAAGCGAAGCGTGTGAGATATTAGACATTATGCTGGAGAGATTATTCTACGCCATGCCGCATCTAGCCTTCGATGCTCGTTTGCCCAGTTCATCCGGGGTAAGTTCCGCTTTATATTGTTGGTCGTTTAGCAAAGGTTTGCATGCATTTATTTTGGATTTCGTTTTCCTTAGCAAGCAGTCTTGGGCAAATCAGTTTACATAAGCAGTCTTGGGCAAGTTCGAGTAATCGGTCTGGTGCAAATCAGTCTTGGTTAAATCAGTTCGAGTAATCAGTCTGGGGCAAATTCCGAATTTCGAGTAAGCAGTTTCCAGTAAGCCGATTTGGGGCTTAGGTCAACGTTTGGATCCCAGCTGTCGCCGCCGCTATCTTCGGTGTGCGCTTTGCGTCGAGCTTTAAACATTCCCTCATGCTATAATCTATTGATTACGCCCTTAATACATAAATAACTATTATCTATCCTTGATGTTAAAGTACTACTTTATCTACCCTTGCTGTTAAAGTAAAACTTGGCCTTTTGTCTTGAGTTGATAAAAGCACACTTTAAGATGTGCTATGAAAAAAATATTTTTAGTTCCTCTGCGTGTTGCCAGAGCCCATTTGCATTCCACAAGTGTAACAAGTTGTTCATTATTTGAGTTTGGTTAGCACGGTTGTAAAAAGGTTTAACATGGTGCTTATTTGTTCAAATAAGTCCTTCATCATATTTTTTAATTCTCGTAGGTCGTTAGATTGCTGAAGAGGTTCATTTTAGTTTGGTATTTGTGCAATATTGTTGTTATTATGAGATTGTTGGGTTTTCTGATTGGGTGTTATGTTATCTCGACCTCGTTTGTTCTACCTAAATTTTACTGAATACAATCCTGTGCTTGGAGCTTATAATCAAATTTATCTGGGCAAACTTATAATGCTCGCGTTGTATGGAATTTCCCCGCAAGCACTTTCTTGCAGTGCACGAATTGCTTATTTGTTTCAACATCCGGGCGTCAGCGCCTAAAGTTCTTAAAAATTGTCCTTGCAACTTGATATTTAAGCCCCTGGAATTCCTGTACGTGGCATGGCAAGAGTGTTGGAACCTTTTTTCTTTGTGTTTTGTTAACCGAGACTTCCGACGGGTTTCTTTTAAGTAATATTTCGCTTCGTGGTGCAATAAAGGAGACAGAAGATTCCATCTGTCACTGCTAAAGAGAGATGCTTTCCCGGGGAACGGGGAACAAATTTTGGTGGTCGCTTCGCGGCAATCCAATTTGAGAATTAATTAGTAGCGAACACTCGAATGAGACAGTTGTGTGGTGAAGTTCACACCCCGGTCCTCGGAGCAGGGGGTTACGTTGTTTCGTGCCTAAATAAGAATGTATTGTGTGGTTTTCGCGCGGCAATTAATGGAGTTTCTATCGTGCCGTAATCAGGGCAAAGTTTGTCGGAATCTTGAGTGCCGGGGAGGCGATGTATTAGTACAACGTATTTGTGGGGCGACGAGGTGTCCTTTCGTTTTGGAGTTCTTGCTCATTGGATTATGAGAAGAACAATTTTGCACTATTGCACATCAAGATAAGACGCTTCTTCTTCAAGCCTCCATTCTCGTATTGGGAAGTTTTTCATCTGCAGATCCGGTTACGTCGTGCTATCTTCACCGCCGCCCTTGGAGATTGTTCGTAAGGGGAACTCCAGCCGAATTTCCGATCTCATCCTCTTCTAAGCTGTGGTTGCTTGCATCGCCGCTTCTCGCCGAGCTGCCGCTGGGTCCGGCCGGCCCTGTCCCTTTCGATACCCGAGTGAAACATGATCTGGCTAAGGTAAATTCACCTCTGTATTATTTTTCCTGTATCAAATGTATCGCGAAAGTGCCGCAAAGATATATGGTGTGCGTCGCATTATGTCAAACTTTGCGCTTGCAAATGTGAATTTTCATATTATTTGTACCTAATCGGGAAAATCTCCCGGTTAATTTTCTTTGAATAACCATTGTTCGTATTGTAATTTAGTGGGTAAGGTAACTTATTTTGCTGGGATCCCGATAACTTTACAGTTAGGGTGTAACATTTTTATGGCCGACTTGTGGCTTTGTGTGTGTTTGATTTATTAAATATCAATATTGTCAGAATCAGTTTATTTATTTGATTTAATTCTGAAACTTTTGGGTCTTCAACCCCCCCCCCCCCCCTCCCCCCCAACTTGGCAAAGGCCGAATGTAAATAAGTGTAAAATTTGGGTTAGTGTCAGGTTTTTGCGTTAACCTTCTAGGAGTGTGGCCATTAAGGTAAGCCATTTGTTTCGAGGCCACCCTGCGTATGTACCTACGGCCTGGTAGAGCTTGGTGAGCGACGGCGAGGAGCCAGCGTGCAGCGAACCTAGTGCATTTCTGGCATAGCTCCCGTAATTTTTCTCGCTTTGGGTCAGAGAAGCAGTTCTTTCAAAAGTGAGTGGCTCTCTGGGTAATACGATTTTGAGCAAAAGTATACGGTAAGTGTCGTCGGTTTCTACTGAGCTTTCGAATCACAACTTCTCGATTGAGCTAGACCGAGGGTAACAGGAACGCCTCCATCTGTTCCGACACATTTAAGATCTGTGTTATCGTAAAAACCGGCGAACCCTTTATTTTTCTTTTCGATTTTGTTTTGTAGAATACTCAATGTCGATTGAGGTAAATTATCCTGTAACATGCGTATTGATAAATACAATAGTTCTGGTTGTGTTTGTTGGTAAGTTTTGATATGCGCAGGAGTGTACATTTTTGGGCGGAGTGGTGGAAATTGCTTTTCTGTAGTTCTTTATAGATTGTGCAACCCTTATAGTTTGCGATTTCTCGTTTGTGCTTGGGTGGTTCTAATTTAATTTTACATTGTTCAAGGTATTCCACTTTATAAATGTCTTTATTATTAGCAGCAGTTTCCAATTCCACGAAGAGCATTGGGAGTCGTGTTTTGGTTTTATATTGCTTGATATTCCATACATTTGTTACTGTGTAACATAAGTTCTGTATTTCAGTTTTAGTTTCATCGGTATTAATTGACTAGTGCAAATTTTTTAGCACTAGGTACCTTAAAGTTTCTTTCGTCCTTTGGTTTGTATGTGTGGAATTCTGTTTTTTCTTTCATTCAGAGCTTTTACAATTTTTCTATAGTAGGTAGTCAGTTGTTTTGAGTTGCACTTTTACTTGATCATTTGCGAGGGCTTTAATTTCGTATTGTTGCTAGCTATAGTTTCCAGTAATTGTACTAAAGGTGCGATGTCCTTGACACCATTTACAAAAATTGGAGGAGGCTTTGATATATTTTCCGTGCTAGTGTCTTGTTCTTGATCGTTTTTGTTTTCTTCTGCTAGCGCTGAATAGCGGTTAGATGGGTTGAGCCAGTAATCATTTTATATTGCTTGCTTGGAGTTAGTTTCGATTTCGTTTCGAGTATTTCTACCTCTTTTGTGTGTGACTGTAATCCATGGCTTTGGTTCTATTTGTGAGTGTGCCATGATGGGTTGAATAAAATTATTTGAATGGTAGGGTTGACAGTAAAATATTTGTTGTGGTTGTGCTTGTAGATAGATTGAAATTAAAATTAAGTTAGTTGTTATGCAGCATTCTTTATGTAAGGACATAGGTATAATCGCTCGTGTTGAAATAAAATAATAGTAGATTATATTATAAGTGAGAGAAATGCATCATTATTTGCGAGTGAAAATTTTGAATCGTGAGTGCCCCAACAGGAGCCATACAATTTCTCACAAGCTTATAAAAGCATTTTCGCTCACGTGTGATATACGACGTTTTATCTTACAGTAGCAATTCTTGTGCTTAAATATGTCGCAAAACGGACAATAGATAGTTACCTACGATAAACACGCACTGCATTACCGACAGTATTATCTAGTAATGTTTTAAAAAAACTAACTTTGTTGATTTTCAATAAATTCCCCATTCCTAGTATAAATAATGAAAACTCACTAGTGAGTAAAAATTCATTATAGTCACTGAAAACAGTTGTATATGTATGGTAATAGGTGCTACTGTAAGATAATAGCTATTTCTGCAACAAGTGCTAAAAGTCGACGTTTATGCACGTTTATGCCTTCGGCTTCGTTTCATAACATGTCTCGTGCATAAAGGACTTTTAGCACGCGTTGCGTACAATATTTTATCTACGACCACTACTAAAAGTAGGCCTTTTAGCGCTAGCTTGTTTCACTAAAAGTGACGTTTTATAGTTTACCGTGTTTAAAGAAATCAGCTGTTTACTTTTAGCACATGTGCTAAAAGTGATGCGAGGTTCAAAACTACAATTTCGAACTGCAAGTGAAGTTGTAAAGCTATTCTAGTTGCTTCTTGCGTTACAGGTAAAGCGTTTTTGAAATAATTAAAGCGTTATGTAATGAATACAGTTATATGTGGAGTATCAATAATTACATTTCGTAACTAACCTTGACAGCACGGGCGTGGCCAAACAATCGCCAGCGGCGTAGGCTACTATTTATTATGACGCAGCGTCGCAGATGCGAACCTTTCTTAAATCGATATTTATGGATTAATAACGGTAAAATTAAGGTCGTAGATAAAATATTGTATGCAACGCGTGCTAAAAGTCGTTTATGCGCGAGACATGAAAATTATGAAACAAAGCCGAAGGCTGAGTTTCATAACATGTGCTAAAAGTGAACAGCTGGTTTCTTTAACCACGGTAAACTATAAAACGTCACTTTTAGTGAAACAAGCTAGAAAGGCCTACTTTTAGTAGTGGTCTTAGATAAAGTGTTTTATCTACTCCAGTGGGATAAGTAACTCATTACGTCACTCATTTGACATTTGCCTACTAAAATATTTTTGAAAATGACAGATCTGACATTACTCTTCATGCACTTTTCTCAATTTTAGGCAGTTGTAGATAAAATTGTGTACAATACATGTGGGATAATGCATGCTTACATAACTCGGGCTACGCACTCGTTTGTGACTTACACACACGTATATTAATGATGCTCTTATCCCACTTGTATAGTAAATAACTATTATTAAATTGTGTCACTTTAAATTTTACTGGCGCCGTCGGTAAGGTTACGATCAGGCAAATACTAAATCGATTTGTCGTGGGAACGATTTAATTCCCAATCGAAAAAAGTTTGAGGTGCACAACAATCGGACAAAACAAGTGCGGGAGACGAAGATATACATCGCCGAATCTTGAATCTAGGGGATCTGACCGAAATCGCTGGACCTATTGGATCACCTAGGTTAAGGATATCGCATTCAAAAGAAGACTTCAAGACAGAATAGCGCCGAAAAAATCAAAGTGAGTTTCTACGCATTGTATTTGTTCGTTATTCCTGTATTTCCTTTCCATATTGTTAATGTCAATTGAAACCCTTGTTGGAAAAATATCTAATTTAAATATAAATCAATAAAGTTCTCTAACTCAAATTCTAAGAATAATACCACGCAAGATATGACCCCTTCCAGGTCAAATATTTGCGTACTATAAGTAGAACTGTCAATTCTTGGACGCAAAATATGATCCCATTCCAGGTTGAATATTTGCGTATGTCTTTTTAAAACATTAAAAAGGGGTTTAAGGGTAATTTTTAAATTTCACCTTTAAAGTTGTAAAATGAAAACGGGTTAAAAATTAAGATTTTCTCGCTATAGTTCCATTCCAGAATAAATAACGTAAATAAAATTTTTTGAAATTTCACCCCTAAGGGGATGAAAAAAGGGGAAACTGTATATTCTTGAATTATTCAATATCTCCTAAACCCGAAAAAATATCGATTTAATGTTTGCTTGCAAAGGTTTTCAATACACATGTCTAAAAACGTATTTCAAAATTTTTCCCTGCTCAACCACTAAAGGTGCACACCTGGATTAGCAGTGAATTATAGAACCCTTCATATCTTCTGTGTTTGTTCAGTTAGAACATTCTTTATTGATATATAGAGGCCTTTTTAAAATATTTAGAAAGAGATTTAAGGTTTTCTTTTGAAATTTCACCCTTAAACGGGTAAAGAAAGAGAACTCTAAAAAAAGATAGGGGGTTAAAATTTTTGATTTTTTTTTTTGGTTGGTTCATTTTGAATAAAATGAGTTAGAAAGGATTTTCCGAAATTCCACCCTAATGGGGTGGAGAGGGGTAAACGGTGTTTTTGTGCATTCCTCAATATCTCTTAAACCCAATAACATATAGATTTAGTGTTTGCTTGCAAATGTTGTCCATACAATGTCTAAAAACGTATTTCAGGATTTTGCCCTTATCAACCCCTAAAGGTGAGAATATGCATTCGGGGTGAATTATAGAACCCATCTTCGTTGTTTATAATCAGACCAACATTTTTTGTCATATATATCTTTTTAAAATATTTAAAAAGTTATTTAAAGGTTTTTTTTAATTTTAATGATAAAGCAGTAAAAAGGGAGTAAAAGTAAAATGGTTAAGAGGTTAAAGTTATTGATATTTTCGCTGTGAGTTCAGTTTAAAATAAAGCAAGAGGATTTCCGAAATTCCACTCCCAGGTGTTGGAAATGGGTATCTTGCTATAATTTATGAATACAACATTTAATTTGTACATACAGTGTGGAAATAAAGTGACGGATAAATTCGTTAACTTCGTTGATATTCATTTTAATGAAAAAATCTCGAAGGGTGTAGCGATTTTGACCATAGGGAATATTTTCAGCTGATTTTCAGTTTCGTATGTAATTTTCATGATATGACGTCATCGACTTTTTTTTAAATAACAACCTATATTTTTTATTATTGGTTTCGGTAGTACTTCTTATGTTGTTTTCAAGTATATAAAATGGAGAATAATGTTCTTAAAGTTTAAATATTAAAAATCAATGAAATGAGCAAAATAAATTTAGTTATCTACGTTTGACGGAAATTCATTGATGACACATTCGTTTTTATTGAAATTTAAAAACAAAACAAATGAAAAATACAATAATATTGTTACGTTCTTAACGTTCGGGCTATTTAAAATTATACGACAAACATGGGTTCAAATATTTATTTACACAATGAATTACTACGATTATTGTTTACAAGCACATGCGAGAATTATCAAGCAGATTACAAATTAATTCAAGCACTAACGACTATCGGTACACGTACTTCTATTACATACGGATTAACACATTTATTTATATCACTATTAAACACTAACGATTATATATTTATTTATCTGGTCATCTATTTCTAACAACTATTATTATTTATTTCTTATTATTACTTCACGAGAGATTATGTACACGCGGTTATTTATATGGGGACTTCTAACAAGCCTCGATGTGAGTTCGAACTGCCGCAGAATTATTTCAGAACTGACCCGCATCCCCGCTGCGCGAGTATTTATCTTTCACTGGAGAGGTTCCAGAAACTTCTCGGCATTCACTAGAAAATCCAGATAAAAGCATGACGCATCTGACCTCGGGCGCGCGTGAGTCACGCACTGCACCTGGCTCCAGATTTATCCGAAAGTCTGGAACTCTGTGACACATCACACCTGATCCTGCCGGCAGCCTCTGAATCACCCGCCCACATCTGCTCTCAAGGCCGTTCTTGCGTTCGTTACACTGCCCACGCCTTAGATCGTTCTGTCCCAGAACGAGTTGCGTCGGGTGCTTGTCTTCTCGCTCTTGTGGGGGTCCGATGGCGGTACTTGCAGGCGGTGCCCTTCTTGCACATGGACTGGCTGAGAAAGCAGCAGCCCACCATGGTCTCCAGGCTTCGCAACAGCACACCTCGATCTGGACGCCGGTTGTCTCTTGTACTGCAGATCGGTAGGCCATCAGGAACAGGTGCATGTACTGGCCCTAGTCACGCGGATGCTCGGAAACGCCCTTGGACAGATGCTTCTCCATGGTTCCGTTCATCCTTTCTACCATGCCGTCCGATTGAGTATGGAGGGCAGTGGTCCGGGTCTTGCGTATCCCCAGTAGCTTACAGACGTTCCGGAACGGTCCAAACTCGAAATTCCGGCCCTGGTCGGAATGTAACTCCAGGGGGACTCCAAAACGGCTGAAGCACTCCTTCACCAGAACATCAGCGACAGTACCGGTCTCTTTCTTCGGAACGGCGTACGCTTCGGGCCATTTGGTGAAGTGGCCCATGCACACCAAGATGTATTTATTTCCCGCTTCGGTTTCGGGGCATGGTCCGGCGATGTCAATGGCTATACCCTCGAACGGACCACCGACGTTGTACTGCCACCTCGGAGCTCTACGTCTTCCAACAGGTCCGTTTCCCGTAGCGCAGGCTTCGCACCTCCGGCACCACTCTCGGACATCATCTTTGCAACTCGCCCAGTAGAACCGGTCTCGGACCTTCTGCAACGTCTTCTTCAATCCAAAGTGTCCCCCAGAGGAGCCATCATGCAGGTGACGCAGAACCTCGGCCACTCTACTCCTTGGAACCATCAATTGTGATCTCGTTGCCTTACCGTCCTCGTCTTCCAAGATTCTAGTCAAGACGTTGTTCTCGAGCTGCAAGGAGTCCCATTGCGCCCAATAGGTCTTCACCGTTGGGTTGGTGGCGGAGACCTCCTGCCAGGTAGGTCGACGGCCATCTCGCTTCCAGGCCATAACTGTGCCTAAGTCGGGGTCGTTCTCCTGGCTGTTCTGCAACTCGTCTAGCTCCCACGAGTCGTCGACTACAGTGGTACGATTGATGGGTACCGCACGACTCTCCAGTCTCGAACAGTGGCTGCAGTCCGCAGGGCAGGGCCTCCTGGACAACGCATCGGCGTTGCGGTGGGCTGTGCCAGGTCGATGATTTATTTCGAAGTCGTACTCTTGTAGGCGCTCGATCCACCTAGCCACCTGTCCTTCAGGGTTCTTGAACTGCAGCAGCCATCTTAGAGCAGCATGGTCGGTCCTCAGCAAGAATCTTCTGCCATACAAGTATTTATAAAAATGCTCCACGGACTTGACTACTGCCAGAAGCTCCCTCCTGGTTACGCAATAGTTACGCTCTGGTTTGGACAGGACCTTGCTGAAATATGCCAGAACTTTCTCTTGCCCATCTTGGACCTGGGACAGAACACCACCTATTCCGACATTGCTAGCGTCAGTGTCGAGGATAAACTGGCCTTCCTGGTTCCTCCAGGTTTTTCAGATGCTCGTCGAAGGATTTGCCCACCACTATAATGTCGTCCAAGTATATCAGGCAGGTCTGCCAAGATAGACCCTTCAGAACGGTGTTCATCAGCCTCTCAAACGTGGCGGGGGCATTGCACAAACCGAACGGCATAACGGAGAACTGCCAGAGCCCAGTTCCGATAGTAAATGCAGTCTTCTCCCTGTCCGCGGGTTCCATTCCGACTTGCCAATAACCGCTCTTCAAGTCTAGCGTCGAGAACCATCGAGAACCGGAGAGTGTATCCAGGGTATCATCAATTCGTGGCAGAGGGTAGCTGTCTTTCTTGGTCACATGGTTCAGCTGTCGGTAGTCAACACAGAACCTCGTGGAGCCATCCTTCTTCTTGACAAGAACCACAGGGGAGGCCCACGGGCTGCTGGACGGTTCGATGATCCCTTGGTTTCGCATATCTTGGACAATCTTCTCAGCTTCTTCCCGTTTGGCGAGGGGCAACCTTCTTGGATGTTGGCGTATCGGTTGAGCATCCCCCGTATTGATTTTATGTTTAACTACGTCGGTACGGCCGCTGGGATGATCTCCGCACTCGAAGACGTCTTGGTACCGGGCCACCAGATCTTCGATCTTCTTCCGTTCTTGGTGGCTCACGCCCTTGCACGTAGACATCACGGTGTTAATTAATGCCTCTGGGCAGTCCTTCGCCTTACGGCCGCCGCCACTAGTGATCGTTCTCACAACGGCGGAGACCGGTGTGCACCTTCCCAGGATCGTATCTCTCCTGACGGTTGCTGGTTCCCTGTTGACGTTCATCATCCTTACTGGGACCTTAAGCCCATTTACCAACGTCTTCCCAACCAGGATACCATGAGTGAGTTCCTTGTCATAATCGGGTTCAATCATGCGCACTACGTTGCCCCGGAGATTGCCATCCAGGTATGCATCCACGACTCTCTCGGTTCGTCCAGGCAGAGTAACATCTTCCGCCAATACCACTTGTACTGCGATCTCTTCTCTTGGGTGTAGGGAAAGCTCCTCCCCACCCACGTGCAACACGCCGCGTCCCAGGTCCAAAGTGAACCCACACTTATTCATGACATCCATTCCCAGGATGAACTCGTCCGCAATGTCAGCAATCAGGACCCGATGCTTGAGGGTTTGATTCCCAATCTTCAATTTCACATCCATCTCCCCATGTGTGGTCACTACGCCTCCCGTGGCAGTGCGAAGGCGTGTCCTGGTGGGCAGCAGCTCACCCTCGTCTCGTATTACGTCAGACCTGGCGATAGACTTCGTCGCTCCAGTATCCAACAGCAGAGACCGAACTCTTCCATTTATTTTCCCATCAATGAAGAGGCTATCAAACTGGGGGTGCACGGACGACACATGTATGGGAATCTCCGGGGCATGGCAATCACGAGTCGACTCTCGCCCCTTCTTGTCGACCCGCATTAGTTTTCCGACGGCTCGTCAGACACTCGGGCTCCTTTCTTCGGACAGCGAGCCCTAAGATGACCCATCTCTCCGCAGCTCCAGCAACGGGGCCCCTTCTCCCTGGTCTCCTGCCTTATAAGTCGTCGCAACATGTCCTCCATGGATTCAGGCGCCATCTCCGTCGTGGCGACACCGCGGACACGACCATGTCCTCTGGAAGCACTCCTTGCCGCTTCAAATTCCAATGCATGGGCTAAGGCCTCTCCCAGTGTCCTATGGCGCCCCAGACGTACCGCTTGCTGAGTATCGGCGTCTTTAACTCCATCTACGAATGTTTGGACGGCTAGCTGCTCCAGGAAGTCCTCCGGCGCCGATGGATACGCGAGCCGAACCAATCGAGCAACATCGGCCTCCAGTTCTTGCAGAGTCTCCCCCGACTTCTGAATTCTGTTCTTCAACTGGGCACAATGCACATGCTGAAGATGACCATTGCCATAACGCCGTTCCAGACGATTCACCAATTGCTGGAAGTCCCTCTGCTGATTTTCTGGAATCATTTGCAAAACATTCAGAGCATCCCCTCGCAATGTCAGGATCAATGCGGTCGCTTTGTCTGCCATTCCCCAACCATTAGCAACGGCTGCGGCTTCAAATTGCTTCAGGTATGTTGACCATGGCGTTTTCCCATCGTAAGAGGGCAGTTTCATGTGCAAGCCAGATGTTGCGGGCCTCACTGGGGCAGTATCTTGGGACAGAGCAACCTGAGGGGCAGCAACTAGCGATAAGATAGGCTGATTCACTGCAATTGGAGAAGAGCAGCCAGCAGATTCAGAGAGAGCTGGTTGGCCTTGGCCACTTCGTGACTGCAGCTCCAGTATGTCACTCCGAACTCCGGCCAACGCTCTCTCCATATCTTCCCGAAGTTCATCCTTGAGGTCTTCCTGAGTGACTCTCAGTTTTTCCTCAAGTTTTTCTCAAAGATCCTCTTGCGCGGCTCTCAACTGTTCCTTCAGTACTTCCTGTGCTTCCTTTTGACCGGCTTTCAATTCTTCCTGGCCAACTTGGATCTCTTTCTTAAGTTCCTCCTGCGCTTTTTCCGCTTTCTCTTGCGCTGCTTTCGATTCTGCTTGCGCTTTTTCTGCCTTCTCCTGCCCAACTTGGATCTCTTTCCTAAGATCCTCTTGTGCTTTTTCCGCTTTCTCTTGCGCCTTCTCTGCCTTGTCCTGGCTAACTTGCATGAGTTGCAAAAGTTGGCTTAATTGGGCTTCCATTTTGCTGCTTTGAGATCTCGTCAAAGGCATGCACAATACTCACTTCAATTTATTTATCTGACCGTCGTTTTATCGGCACTTGTTAAATAATTTATTTATTTTAATGTTTGTTCAATAATTTTCTTATAGCCCCCGGTTCAAAACCCCACACCTGACACCACTGTTACGTTCTTAACGTTCGGGCTATTTAAAATTATACGACAAACATGGGTTCAAATATTTATTTACACAATGAATTACTACGATTATTGTTTACAAGCACATGCGAGAATTATCAAGCAGATTACAAATTAATTCAAGCACTAACGACTATCGGTACACGTACTTCTATTACATACGGATTAACACATTTATTTATATCACTATTAAACACTAACGATTATATATTTATTTATCTGGTCATCTATTTCTAACAACTATTATTATTTATTTCTTATTATTACTTCACGAGAGATTATGTACACGCGGTTATTTATATGGGGGCTTCTAACAAGCCTCGACGTGAGTTCGAACTGCCGCAGAATTATTTCAGAACTGACCCGCATCCCCGCTGCGCGAGTATTTATCTTTCACTGGAGAGGTTCCAGAAACTTCTCGGCATTCACTAGAAAATCCAGATAAAAGCATGACGCATCTGACCTCGGGCGCGCGTGAGTCACGCACTGCACCTGGCTCCAGATTTATCCGAAAGTCTGGAACTCTGTGACACATCACACCTGCTCCTGCCGGCAGCCTCTGAATCACCCGCGCACATCTGCTCTCAAGGCCGTTCTTGCGTTCGTTACAATATTAATAAAAAAATCAATTCTCTGTGTCTCGTTTAATTGTACCTTTTTTATTAATAATGGTATATTATGATACTAGTGTATAAGTACATCTTTAAAGCATGTGCGACGAGTTTAAAAGCACGTTTAAAACACGCCACCAATGGCAACGTGTGTCATTTGAGCGCTAATATTAAGAGTGCTATAATCTATAAACGTCACTTTTGACACTAGAAACTGTGCAAAAAGTTGTCATTTTGACACGATCGTAGAAAAAAATAGTTTGCTAAAGGTAAATTCTAATTTAGAAAAAGCAAAGGACGCTTATTTTGTTATGACATTTACAAATTATTTAATTCTGACATGTAACTAACCTTTTTTTGTTTTAGCCACCGTAATTAGATTTATTTTGCTCATTTCAATGGTTTTTAATATTTAAACTTTAAGACCATTTTTCTCCATTTTTTTCATTGAAAATTTATATCATTGAAAACAACATAAAAAGTACTACCGAAACCAATAGTAAAAAATATAGGTTGTTATTAAAAAAAACCGATGACGTCATATCATGAAAAATAAATTACATACGAAACTGAAAATCAGCTGAAAATATTCCCTATGGTCAAAATCGCTACACCCCTTTGAGATTTTTTCATAAAAATGAATATCAACGAAGTTAATGAATTTATCCGTTACTTTATTTTCACACTGTATATATTTTTAAATGTTTTCTCATTCTACTACAACCATAGTTTTATCAATCTATTAAGAGGAACGACAATTACATACACATTTCTAGGGGGCACGTGAAGCATAAAAGAGTGATACAGAACTTTTTTCCAAAGAATATTATTTCTCTTTTACCTACAATATTGTATTGCAGCGTTGGTTGGTTTAGCGTATTATGTAAGCGAGGAGAAAGGAACTCTAGAATTAATTTAAGATTTAGAAGAAAAAACAAACGTTTGCGGTCCGTACGAAGAACGGGCATCTCGCTAATGAATAAATAAGATTCACTCAAGGAACTTGTACATAATTGCAAAATATACTTACAAATTAAAGTAATTAAACGGGGTTGACAGACGGACAACTATAGGTTTTTTCGGATTTTGTTCACAACGTTGATTATAGTAAAGTCACAGTAACGCTCTCCAAAGCAAGCTACATTTATCAGTGTACCCAATCCTCTACTCTAAAGTAATTCCTAATTTCTTAAATTATTGTTTAAAGAAAAAATACTATATGTTATTCGGTGTAAAGTTATCTTTATTTTCAAAATTTCAGATACCATGTTCTGGTGTCTATAAGCCGGTGTTAAATGGAGAGAGCAACTTTACCTTCTTCATTTTCTGTTTTGATCAGCACTAAATCATAAAAGTAATTTAACAGCTCTGATACGTCCACATTCAAATATAACAAGATATATGCTACAACGTAATATGAAAAAAAGATTTTTTATATTAGACCATTTATTATTAAAAAAGAACAAGGGTTTTACTTAGTCGTGTAAATTATATAAACATGTCATTTTCTATAGAATCGAACAGATCCGAAACATCGGAAAAATTGTTAATATTTGCCAAATCAACTGCACTATTGCCATTTTTATCTGTAATTTCAGTATTAGCTGCGTGGGAGAGCAATAGTTCCACAACGACACTATTTCCGATTTGTGCTGCTAAATGTAGTGGAGTTCGACCATCACTGTTTATTTCATTTATATTTATTTTATTACTTTCAGATAGTAATATGCTTATTGTCTGTAATTTCTTTTCAAGCACTGCTAAATGAAGAGATGTGTTTCCGTCAATATCCTTGTCATTTGGGTTCATATTTCCGTACAGGAGTAGTTCTACTATATCGCTACTGTTGCACATAGCTGCTAAATGAAGTGCAGTTCTATTACTTTCATCTCTTTGGTTGTAATTAATACCGTTTTCAAGAAGAAAACTCGCCACTGCTTTGCTGTTCTTTAATGCCGAAACATGCAGAGCTGTTCTTTCCAAATCATTTTGAGCATCTATATTAGCATTACGATCAACTAATTCAGACGCAGTCGATTGATGGTTATCCAGCGCAGCCAGATGAAGTGGCGTATTGCCTTCACCATCTCTAATGTTAATATCTGTCTTTGGAATTAATAGAGCTACAATGTTCTTGTGTCCATTGGCCGCTGCTAAATGGAGAGATACTTTATTTTCGCCATTTTTAGCGTTTTGATCAGCACCCAATGATAAAAGCAATTCTACAGCTCTAAAGTGTCCATATTCAGCAGCTACATGTAGAGCGGTGTTGTAATTATTATCACACTCGTCTATAATTTTGCTATTATGTTTAAGTAAAGTACGCATAACATCAACATGTTCTTTCTTCGTAGCTAAATGCAAAGACGTTTCTCCATTATTATTTTTCAAGTTTACTTTCTCGTCTCTTTGAAGCAATGTAAAAACAATATTTTGGTAGCCTTGTAGAGCAGCTAAATGCAATTCCGTGTTACCATTCGCGTCCTTAGAGTTGATGTCTGATCCATCGAGAAGCAAATTCAAAATATCAACGTTTCCATTGTGCGCTGCCACATGTAATGGTGTTCTACCTTGCCGATTTCTAGCGTTTATATTTGCTCCCCTAGAAAGAAGTAGGACAACCATAGCAGCATGTTTGTTTTCTACAGCCAAGTGGAGTGCTGTTTGCTCCGAAACATCTGTTTTACATAAGGCGTCCCTTTCTTGTTTTTGTGTGATATCATTAGCAGCAGTGGGAAACAGAAGCAGATCCATTATATTTTTATGGCCCATGGTAGACGCCCAGTGAACTGCAGTCCTTTTGAATATTTTATCTAAAGGGTAATTTATATAAAAATGCAACTGGTTGAAACTGTACGCTCCTAAGATCCGTTTGAGAAGGAATTCATATCCATATCTACTGCAATAATATATGTAAGTTTTTACATTGCTTTTTTTACCAATTGAAAAAGGGGTAGAAAAAGTAATGGTGGATAAAATCGCATCTAGGTTGCTTAAAGAATCACTGATAATAGCATAGTTTAATGGCGTCAATTCCAAAACATCATCTACAATAAATTCCTTTACATCGATACATATTTTCTTGAGAAATACATTTATATTCGAATTGCTGTCTTCACGTTTATGAATATTAGGATCTATCATTTCTCCCCATCCTGGCATCGGATGTCGGGTTCCCCACGCTGCCGCCAAATGAATGGGTAATCTTCCACCAGCATCGCGAGTGATTAACAATTCTGGCTTCTGTTCAGTTATTGCTAGTGCCTCGTCCATTTGTTGACTTATAACAGCAAGGTGTAACGGACAATCTTTGGCCAATAACTGATCAAAAATCTTGCGAGTCACGCTGTATTGAGATTGAAAGGTTTTCTTTATTAATTCTCGAACATTAGAATTTTTGAAGTTTCTAGAAAACCATTTAGCAGCAAAATATTCTGCGAACGATCGGTGGGAGAAATGTAAACTTAGCTCATTTTTTACTATTATCCCACTTTTGCTTAGAATTTCCACAGCCTCGCTTTCCATATTTTTAAATCTTGCTAGTTCTGAGTCAATTTGCAGCTCCTCCAGATCTTCAAACGAAAATAAAACTTGAAGAGAAAATAGCTGATGATATTCATCGAACAATATTTTATCTCCGTAAGGTCCATATTTTTCTTGAGCGATGGCAATCTTCTTCAGAGTGAATTTTTCATATAAGTATAGCAAATTGAAGTTTTTAGTTAACCTCTTAGTTTTTAGATAATTCCTATAGTCGTCTTCGAAACATTCGACCAAGAGTCTTATATGCAGAGGCACTGCTGTGAAATCCTGTTTCCATTCGTCCAAATTTTGTTGTGCTAACTGAAGCAATTGCTTTGCAAATTCCTGTGTGATTTCCTTCACTTCTGTTTCAGTGACTGTAACGTGTGAAAAATATTGGATAAGAAAACTCAGTTGATCGGCACAACTAAACGGATTCAAATCGATCGCAAAGGTGTCGAATTCCTTTTCTAAAAATGATTGCAAGTTGGGGCGAGTTGTCAACCAGATTCTATAACCCTTTGCTAGAAGAGATTTAGTCATGTCTGTTACATTTTCTCTGTAATATTGCGGTACCTCATCAAATCCGTCCAAAAATATTAAAACCGCTTTCAAGTCTAAATATGCAGTAAAAACCTTTGTACCCACAGGACTATTCATTTGTTCATTATCTAAAGCAACTTGATTAAAATAATTTAGATGTCTCACTGGATCTGCAGCTGCCGATTTAAACTGTTCACTTCCGTAGTAGTCAAGATGTTGATTTAAATTCACCAGAAGGATCCACATATCTGTCGATGTCGTTTGAGCAATGTAATTCATAATTACAGATTTTCCCATTCCTGGAACGGCACTGATTATATTGATTTGATTCTGGAAATGTCCAAGAGCGTCGTGTGCATTGATAGGAGGTGTATTAGTGCACGTGTAAGGTAGTGTATGCTTAAGTGAATATATATTTTTTATGCTACCCTTGGTTGCTACCCATTCTAAAGTGTACGTGTTATGCAGTACTAAATGGTGTACATTTCTGCCAATTATGGTTTCATCTAAAAGAGTAGATGAATAAAGTTTAATAATTATCTTATACTTGTCAGGAATTTGGCTCATGTATTTTACGTTTTCGTAGTCTACCACTGCACACTTATCCGAGTGAATATTAAGATCATTTAAAGCCTCAAAAAATGAACTTCTGGCAGAACATTGGATGATAAACAAATCGTTAGTATACTCTAACGCTTCAAGCAGTAGCTGCAAATCGAGTGTTATCCTCGGAATAGTTCTGACAACATGATAAATTGGCAGTTTGTTTAATGCATTTCCAATTTTGAAATTACCCGTCAATATTTGCATGACCTCTTTTGCACCAATTATCTTCACCAAACAACTTTGGCTTTTAAATAAGTGCTTTAATTGTATAGGTCTTCCTTGCAATTCTACTGTCTTTTCAAGAACTAATTCGTAAGCATTCTTCTCCAAGTCAACTAAATTACTGAAAGTATCTGAAATTTTGAAACTTGGTAAAACCTGGCAGTTGGATTTGTTCAGTATGATGCACTTAAGTGTATAGTCAGATAAACTCAGTATATTCAGAACAGCCTCGTAGTCTTGTCTTGTATTTACTACCAATAACACTGGAATCTTTTTAACCTTCCATAGCACCTTATAAACACGATATAAAGTAATAGCTTGGAATCTACCAAATGTTCTTAGCATTTCATCTCTAATAGGTGCGTCCACAGCTTTAAGAAAGTCCTCTTTACCTATAGAAGAAAATTTATGTTCCCAGTCGTTTGTAGGACGATTTTCCCAGTCGTTTGTAGGATAATCTTTCTGATATACATTATATTCCCGAAGCAACCAATTAAAGTAGCTGTGCAGTAAATGTACACCTTCATCGTTTTCTTTGTAGCTGACAAAAAACTCGATAATATTTTTATGTTTAACTAAGGAGTGCCATTCTTCAAAATTATTCCCATATTTACTGTTGGCAGTAATTAATTCAGAGGTATAGAATTGGCTCATGTATCTTTCCAATAGCAGTTCAGTTAATTTTACAATGGTATGTGTTTTGGTAAGGAAGTAGTTTTCTCCCCATTGTCCATTTTCCCACCATTCCATAATAAAGGAATTGAAGTCCTTTACTAAATGGTATAGGGCATGCGGAGAAATTGCAATGGGATGCAATAGCTTTAATAGTTCATTGCTTATAAAGGAGTGCATTTCCATGTAGCCAATTTGGCTCGAGAATAATAAAAAATGATTTAAGAACTCTTCGTTTATTTCGTTATTATCGTCATTCAAATTAATTTCGTTCACACTTTCTAATTTAAACTTGGAGACGTGCCCAACAGTATTTATAAAATCGCAACTTGATTCTTTTAACATAGACAGACAGTTTTTATTAAGCACTCTGTTTGTAAATAGAATGCACCATAATTCGCATTCTTGTATTTTGTTGTAAATGGATTCGAATGGAGTATTAAGATTCGTTGTTATCTTTATGAACGCATCCCTGTATCTTTTCATTTTATGAAAAAAATCGTTAGCACGTATGGGCTTTGCAGAATCAGATAGCGTGCAATGCCCAAAGAACATTGTTTGTTTCCCTGAGTCCTTATCTCGTGTTGCGATAACAATATCTCCAAAACTGGGAATCCATATGCTGCCAAAGTAGTCCACATCACAAGCAATCCACACATCTTGTGTTTTTGAACTGGCTCCACGTATCGCATATAATGTCATAAGTTTTGTCTCGTATTCTCTAGAAAGACGTGCGTCTCCTGGAAATACTCGAAACCTCTGTAAAACAATGCATCTATTAGTAGTGTATGTAACAACTTCTTAAAATTGGTGTTGTTTATACGAGTATGATAGCGGCTCTTTTTCAACAAATAAGCAAAAATGGCAAAAACACTTTACTAACGTGTGTTACGTGGAACAGATAGGCACACTTGGATAATTTTTCTGAGGTGTAATTTATCATTTCTTTCTATTATTGATTTGCTTGCTTGTAGACAGATTGAAATTAGAATTAAGTTAGTTGTTATGCAGCATTCTTTATGTAAGGACAGGTATATATAACCGCTCAGTGTTGAGATTTATTAAACTGTGGCACTTTAAAATTTATCTGGCACGGTCGGTAGGGTTACTAAATCGATTTGTCGTTCGTGCGAACGATTTAATTCCCAATCGAAAAACGTTCGAGGTGCACAACAATCGGACAACACAAGCGCGGGAGACGAAGATATACATCGCCGAATCTTGAATCTAGGAGATTTTACCGAAATCGCTGGACCTATTGGATCACCTAGGTTAAGGATATCGCATTCAAAAGAAGACTTCAAGACAAAATAGCGCCGAAAAAATCAAAGTGGGTTTACGTGCTTTTTATTTGTTCGTTATTCCTTTATTTACCTTCCATATTATTAATGTCCCTTAATGTCAATTGAAACCCTTGTTGAAAAAATATCTAAGTTAAATATAAATCAATAAGTTCTCAAACTTTAAAATCTAGGAATAATACCACGCAAAATAAGACCTCCTTCCAGGTTAAATATTTGCGTACTATAAGTAGAACTGTCAATTCTTGGAACAATTGAAAATACATACTTCAAAAATCTTTTTTGCACCAAAGAGACGAAAAGTCTTTACTACGTGATCTCATGCTGCTTAGACAAGGAAACGAAAATATGTAACAATATTGTAACTGCTGTCATGGTATCTATGGATTACTGTTTTAGCAACTACGAATCAATACTAATGAGGCTATAACTAGAAAAATTAAAGGTGATCTTTACGATCAACTTACTTTAAAAGCCTACTTAATTGACACCTTAGAAAAGGTATTAGATTTGTACTAGTCGAGGAAAACATAAATTATGTGAAACATTTTACTTTAAAAACCCAGAAATCAATACAGCGCAAAGTAATAATAATTTTTAAAAGCAGCAATTTACGAGAGGACCTTTTACCATGCCAGTTTCAACAGCGATACCGAAACCTATACCCAGAACATTCCCACAATTTGGATAGTTAAGATTTCACAAAATGCAGGCTTTATTGGATTTGGAAACCTACAACGATATTCTTCACAACGGCCGAAATTTTCTATCCCAGCCACAGCAAATGCACAAAAAATTTCTCAACAGTTTGGAAATCAACAGACAAAATATAATAGTAATTTACGATACAAGTGCGTAAAGCTACTCTTTAGGCACGAGTGGGGTAGAGTTAAAACTCGAGTGAGCGAGCGTTTTAAGCCCCGCGAGTGATTAAAGATGCTTTACGCATGTGTATCGTACAATGTTTTATCTACGATCGAATCTAGAAAACACGGTAAATATGAAAAAAAAATTAAATGTAAATTAGGATTACCAGCTCCCGGTCGTAATTTTGTGTGTTTTAAAAATTTTAAAACACGTTGCTACTGACAACGTGCCTAATGAAATCTTTTAAATACGTTACTACTGACGACGTAAACTAATGAAAATATGTTATTAAACAGTCGCTTTACAAACTTAAAACTGCCAACTAAAAGGCAATTTTACACACTGTCGTAGATAAACATATTTAAACTCAGAAATTTACCGCGATCAAAACCAACAGCAATGGACATGCGCTCCGAAAATGGTAGGCAACATTCGCGAGTTAATTATTCACAGCCGAGACCAATTTGTGTCTTATGGAAAAAACAAAATGCGCCTGAAAGAACCAGTGAACAAGTGGAGACTAGTGATATGCTATAATAATAATAATAATAATAATAATGTTTATTGAGCATAATATAATCACCAACGTTTCAATATAATAATTAAGTAACAAAAACAGGAAAAAAAGAAATAGTTATAGGTATATACATCAATCAAATGGAATATGCTCAAATGGAAAAGGATCAGCTCAGCCGTTTTTCACCTTTCCCATAACAAAATACATAAATAATGATAAAGAGCAAATAAAAGCGTGCATTATTAAACTTTCTGAAGATCACACAATTGAGCTCTGAATGCTTTCCGAAATTTAAAAACAGTAGGCTGCGAAAATGCCAATATAAAAGAATTAATGAACTTAGGAGCTACGTATTCAAAGCAACCCTCAAATTTCGATGTCAAATGCTTTGGTATAGAAAATAGCTCGTTGCCTCTTAAATTAATATTGTTCAATTGTACTTCTGAGCGCTTGATTAGAAGGTTATATAAATATGAAGGCTCCTTTGATTGTATAATTTTAAACAGCATTGTACCAAATAACAACATAAATCTATATTCTATCTTTAGAATATTTAAGCTAATGTAGTGTGGAGTAACATGGTCCCTATAAGAAATTAAAAATGAAAACCTCAAGCAACAATTTTGTATAATTTGTAACTTGTTCTGCATATTGTTGGTAAGAAAGTTGTAATACACACTGCTTCCGTAGTCAAGATAACTTAAAATAAGTGAATTGCTTAGATTCCACTTCACATGTTGTGGTAGTACGTATTTAAATTTCCACAATGCTTTTAGTTTTGAGTAACATTCACTACGTTTTCGGATAACATGCTTTTCAAAATTCAAGTGTTGGTCAACTAATAAACCCAGATCACGAGCGCTTTCATTAACTTTTAAAACAGTATCACTTAAAATTATTTGTTGTGTTAAAGTTGCACTTGCTTTGTTCACTGCTGATTTCGAACCAATACACAGTACTGATGTTTTAGTAGCATTTAAACGCAGACCATTTTTTCTTGACCAATCCAGTATACGCTCCAAGTTTATATTAAGTTCGCTGATAAGAGTATTCACTTTCCCTGGTACGCAGGATTTATACAACTGCGTATCATCGGCGTAAAGATGGACATTCCATTGATTGACCATCACATCTGGTAGATCTGCAGTAAAAATTGTAAAGAGAGTGGGGCCCAATATGCTCCCTTGCGGAACACCATGGAAGACCTGAAGTTCTTGTGACATACAATTATCTATTTTTACTGTTTGATACCTGTCTGATAGGTAATTACAAAACCAATGTAAAGTTCTTGGACTGATTCCGTAGTACTGTAACTTGGCTAGTAACAATTCTCGGTTAATAACGTCAAAAGCCTTACTGTAATCGAGGAGAGCTAAGTAGGTAACTTCGGAGTTATCCATGTTGCGAGCAATATCGGTTGTTATTTTTAGCATAGCAGTAGTTGTGCTGAACTTATTCCGGAATCCTGATTGCGTGTTAGGTAGCAAGTCGTTTGAGAAGATATGCTGTGTTAAAAAATTATTAACTACTTTTTCAAGTACTTTGGATAAAGTGGGCAGGATGCTAATGGGTCGAATGTCTTTCAAGTCTTTTGCTGTCGGTACCTTTGGCAGAGGGTTAATAATTGCTTTCTTCCATAATAAAGGCACAGTTCCACTTTCAAGTGACAGATTGATAATATTTGATATAGGCTTCCTACAAAATGGTAGGATTAGTTTTAGCATTGTTAAATTAATGTTATCACATCCAGTTGCATTTGATTTTAGACCCAAAATAATTTTATCTATTTCGTCTTCACTTACTGATGGTATGTGTGGGTCATGTTTCTTTAAAGTGGTGTACTTGTTAAGGTTGAAGAAGTCAAGCAGAGCGTCATCTACAGTTACATTTTGTATGCTATTCACGATGTAGTTGTTAATTAAGTCGACGTTTTTTATTTCTTCAGACATTTCAAAGTGTGGTTTATTGTGAACATTCCATGAGGCAAAATTTTTCCAAAGCACACGAGGATTGTTTTTGTGTATACGGATTTGATATTGGATGTAAGCCGCTTTCTCGCTTTTTATTGCAGTCTTCAAATAGTTTTTCAAATCAACGTAATATCTGCGATCCCGTTCAAGCTTTGATTTTAAAAACTTTCTGTGCGCTTTATTCTTCATTTTGATAATTAGCTTTAATGTATCAGTTATATATGGTCGATATTTATGTCGCAGTGTTGTGATCTTTAAGGGTGCGTGTCTATCAAATATTTCAATAACTATTTTATTAAACTCCTCAACTTTTGAATCTACATTATCATTATCATTATAGGAAGTAATTCTTGAAAATTGTAGATGACAAGTTTGCTATACCTAATAGAAATGAACACGCTTACTGTTTGGTCTCAAGAACCTGTCAACGACCTTCCAAAAATTAATGGACAACGTTTTATGAGGACTGCAGAACGGAATCTTCTCAGTATACCTGGACGAGTTTATTATTTATTCAGATCCGCTTCAAGAAGACATTCAGGATATTAAGAAAATTTTCCAACGTCGTAGAGCGAAAAATCCTAAGGTAGAGCTCGATAAAAGCCAATTCCTACATAGAGGTAAATTATCTAGGTCGCCAAATAACATCCTATGGCGTAGAACCAGATCCAGACAAAATCATAGGCATACAAATGTTCAAATACCTAAAACTCGAAAATAAATCAAAAGATTTTTAGGACTGTTAAGTTATTACAGCAAATTCATAAACAATTTTGCAAAATTAACAAAACCGCTAATAAAGTATCTAAAGATTAATGCTAAAATTGAACATAATAAGTACGAATTTATTAACGCATTCAAAACAGCGAAACAATTCTTGGCAAATGACCCAATTTTAAAATATACAAATTTTACAAGACCGTTTATACTGTAACGACATTGAGCAGGGTCGCGGGCAAACGGATGAGTCAGCCTTCGAGAACGACCTCGCGATTTGATTCACCCGGCGAATATATAAGCCAGCACAGCGGGAAGGCTTGAAGTGCGCGTAGCTGCCATATAAATAACTCGTGTGTAAATAAATCTAGCCATATAAATCATTCATGTTAAAGTCATATGCAAATAAATAAAGTGTATTTGTTGTTAGAGATAGTTCCTGTTAGTTTAGAAATAATTTGTGTTCCGCATTAATAGTTCTTGTGTTTTTGTAAATCGTTAAGATAAATTTCTGTAAATAAATGCTTAAAACAAGAAGCGGCGTATAATTTTTAATAGCCCAAAACATAAATCGTAACAATACTGACAACTGATGTATCAAGCGTAGCATTGGGAACAGTATTATAATATCAAGGTAAGATATGCGAGAACCTTAAATTATTCACAGCAAAGATACAGTGCAATTGAAATAGTAGATTATGATACTAGTGTATAAGTACGTCTTTAAAGCACGTGCGACGCCGACGTCGCTAGTGCTTTAATAGCATTTATACACGTGTATCATACGCTACTTTTTCTACGATCGTAACAGAAATATAAAAAGTTCGGTGACACTTTTTCCATCACATTGTGTTAGATATTCTCGGTTATGTTGACATTCAAATTTACGGCAAAGCGTGTTTTAATATAATATTAAAACACGTCACCAATGGTAACATACAAAAAAGACGTTATTCGGGCGCTAATATTAAGAGTGCTACAAAAAGCACTTATGACACTAGAAACTGTGCAAAAAGTTGTCATTTTGACACGATCGCAAAAAAAAAGAATTTGGGCTATTAAACAATTGAAGCTATATTTACACGGACATAAATTTAACGTAGTTATCGATCATCGACAACTTCAGTGGCTTCACTCACTGAAGGCACCTAACTCTAAATTAGTTCGATGGCGAATACAATTTAAAGAATTCGACTACAATATTGTTTTTGCACTTCCGGGACTTAACTGACCTACTTTAGGCGACCAAGGATTAAAAGTGGCACTTTGGTCTTTCAAAATGGCATTATTTACAACATTACGTTAGTTACTCATCTACATTTCCAAATCAATCCATTTTTCCGAATCTAACGTAAAAATATTAAAACCTTGAGTGATTATTGCTTTCGACTTCGTCTCGGGCAATAAACTTCACTCGCGGGATCAAATGATGCACTTCTGTCCCTTGGTATATAATATACTATTTTGCACTTCCGGGACTAAACGACCTACTTTAGGCGTCATTTTGAAAGACCAGAGTGCCACTTATAATCCCTGAGGGAATACATTTTTATTTAATCCCCCGAGAATTAATCAATACATCCAAAAATCTATTGAATTTATTATTTATTTACATGAATAGATATATGTACGTTATTACAATTAACAATATTTAGTAAACGATCTGTAATTTCCTAGATAGTTGCTGGTAGAATGTCTATTTCGCCCTTGGAAGGAGAACCTGGAGCAGCTGAGCACGTGGATGCTATTTCCTGGTTGCCGTATATATGTTCTCAGCTTATTTGCGTGTCCAAAAATTTTCTCGGCAATAATTTTCTTGTTGCTTACCGATGTTTCGACGTAGCCCTCAGCAGCAGTCGAGGACTTCTATTCGCCGAATCGTTTCAAGACATCTGTCTGCCTCTGCACCGCATCAGCTAACAACGAAGCACACGTACGGCGGAAGCAGTGGCCTGTGTAAGAAGACGCCTCTGTAAAAGTTTTAAAACGAAGCTATCTTTTGTGGCCATTTTCCGAAAGTATTCTTTCCAACAGGCTGCAAAGTGCACTTCTTGTTCTTCTAGTTGACAAAAAAGGCGAATGCTCTGTATTACTGCTCCGTAAAGACATTTAGGTACTTTTTACACAATGCAACAAAATCAACTGAATTTCTTTCCGAATTTTTAACAATGAATGTCCTGTCGATTCTAGTTTTTGTATTCTTTATGTTGAACAATATTGATGAACGTAAGGTTTATTTCATAATGTTTTGTAATAATTACTTACTTTAACCAAACCAAAAAGAATCGATTATCAAATGACGTGATTGCGAGCACATTTAAGTTACATTCGGGGAAGTTTGCTATCTCAGGTGTGGCTATGTAACATCGAACTACCTATTCCTTTGTTTCCTAAGTTTATGGCGCCGTTAAGACGCGAAAAAGCTATTAATAATGACATTAATCATCTTATTTTTATGGGTATTTTGCCACACTACAAAATGAAAAATATTAAAACATGAACGTTTCGGAAGGCAAATCTACTTCCGTTATCAACATTAACTAATTAAATTAAAAATTAACAAGAACTTAGCTTATTTTATTGGAGATCTAGCAGAACACGACTAACCTCCCCGATAAATAGTGTGACAACGACAGGCGACTTGATTACATCTTTAAGAATCGATAGCCAACTAGTATTTAAATCAACTGAATGTGTGGACACGCATTCGTCTGTGCTTAGCAAAATACTACACCGGTGAAACAGCAGGGCCTTTGCAAGTTAGAGTTAAAGAACATTAACATTTGATCCAGAAATACAAGGTTGACAAATCTAAAATAGTAGAACATGCTTGGAATAACAACCACAAAATACATTGGCATAACACAAAGATTGTATCTAAACAATCTATATCAACTAGACGTAAAATCAAATAAACTGCATATATTTTACTAAGCAAAGACGAATGCGCCTCCACACATTCGGTTGATTTAAATACTAGTTGGCTATCCATTCTAAAAGATGTAATCAAGTATTCGCCTGTCGTTGTCACGCTATTTATTGGGGAGGTTAGTTGTGTTCTGCTAGATCTCCAATAAAATAAGCTAAGTTCTTGTTGATTTTTAATTTAATTAGTTAATGTTGATAACGGAAGTAGATTTGTCTTCCAAAACGTTCATGTTTTAATATTTTAATTTTGCAGTGTGGCGAAATATCCATAAAAATACGATGATTATTCAAGCGCCACAAAGAAGTTTCAGATACTATCTTAAGAATGACATTAACGTCTCCATAAATTCTGATAAGGGCGACCGGCGCCCATGCGTGAAACCGCTGGTCACCTTTTAAGGCTTGAGAACGCTGCGTTAGAAGTTTTGCTAATCTTAGAGACGTGTTTGAGGTTCTGCGGCTCTGAACACGAGATTGTCCGCGTTTGGGGTAGCATGTACCATGCCGTTCGCTTCGGCCTTTTCGGAGAGCAAGTTTTTCAAGTCTGGTACCAGAAGTACCTTGGGAAAAGCAAGTGATTGCTTGTCAATGAGTGAAGCGTAAATTCCCGCGTAGGGGTGGAGACTTTTCTAAGGGTTAAGTTGTGTACTAAGTGGCCGCACATTTCCTTGCCGGAAGATGCTGTCTTCAAATCGCTGTAAGCGAATTAACCCGGAGATTCATTGTTCCCAAAGTATATTAGGGGAAGAGCGTTATCCGAAACTCTCATTATATTGCACGCATTTCCGACCTCTTCTTGAGGATTCAACACCACTCTAGAAATCACCTATTTGTTCGTGTGTGCAATCAGTTAAATAGATAGTGACGCTCTCCAAAAAGCACTAAATATCGACGTGATTTATTCATAAACTACAGTTTTTCAAGTTAGTAAGATACCTATACATAAATGTTTTGTTGAGTCAATAGATATTTCCTTTCAGCAATATGTGAACCCCTGTGACGTCATATAGTTGTAGCAACAACCCTTTGACAATTATTCCGTGTGTGTTATATATTTTTAAAGTACATATAGACATTTTCAATAAATCTTTGTTTTTCTTTCTATTGTGATTGCATGCTTCGTTCCATTTGTTTCCTTTTTCAAGTATTTTAGCGACCTGGGGAGAAAACGGACCTACCACATCGCTGTGCACAAGCAGAAAGACACAAGCGAGCAGTTCCTAGAGAGATTTGTATAGTCATTTGCATTACTATTCCACACAAAATGGGGAAAAATCATATTGATAGGTTATGGCATTCCCGAGTTACCATGTTTACAGCCATCCGTAATGACTTACTCGTTCTATATTCATTTTCCGATTTTCCTTTAACTTCACAGAAGTTATGTAGTTTCATAAGATCTTTCATATAATTGTGGGTTGCTCATGATTGATTAAGCTGTTATGACAAAACTTGTAAATTTGTAAAAATATTTGCAGTCGAAAGTTACCTTAAGACATTTTCACATAATTTAAAATTACATGCAAATTCAGACACCACGAGAGAAAAACTAAATTCAAATGTCCACTGCTTTTCAGGTTTCTGACAACTAAGAGAGCCAGCCCACTTCTTTAAACATTTCTCGACACTAAATTCTGTACTATTGATCTAAATTCACGGACTTTGTACTTCTGACTATTAAAGAAATCCCTATGGTTAAATTTGAAAGACGAGCTTACTTGATTTTCCATTGTAGGTTGGGTGAATGGGGGCAGGAAGAAGTACTTTTCCACCGTCAGATGTACAAGCCTGCTGCGGTTATAGTACTAATTAAATCTGAAACAAAAAGTTTTATCAGGTTGGAATTATTTTCAACTGAATAAAATAGTATATTGTATGTTAAGAGCTGAAAGTGCATTCTTGCCGCTTGCGCATGAATATTGCTGGTTGAGACGAAGTCGAAACCAGCAATCATGCAAAAGCGGCAAGCGCACTTTTAGCTCGAAACATACATACTATTTTTCGACGACTGAGCATATTATTAAAGGAAAATATCAAATTTTAGTTTATCGCAAAAATTAATTGACAATCAAGTTAACATTACTCGCGCAGTCTATTAGACATGTGACGCGATTATTTCGACAAATGACGGGCGTTGTCAAGGAAACATTCGGACGTGGCTACATATTTTGTTCACGCGGAAACCCAAAACGCTCGGCGAGCGGCAAAATGATGAAAACGCACGCTCAGCGGCAAATGTCAACTTTCTGTTGTCAAATGACAGTGAGAAAAATCTACTTTCGATGTCAGTCGTCGAAAAAACAAATAACGCATTAAACGGCTTGGAAATAATTACAATGGACTCCTTGGTTCTTCCCAAATATTAATTTTAAACCTTTAGCTGCTGCATCCATGGTCACACCTATAAATACCAATATTATGTATTTACAGTATTCTTAAGATCGCAAAAGTTTTGAAGGAGTTATAAAGCTTTACTTCCAGTATCTGCTCAAATATCAAACAGGAAAAGTAAAGTATGATCAAAAATTATTTTTATCTAGTATGACTATGGAATAGTTCCTAATTTATAAATTCAACTATGTTTATACTTAAATGTCAAACTTGACTTATAGTTACATTCATAAATTAGAAACTATTCCATAGCCATACTAAATGAAAATACATATACGTAATCTAGCATTTGATGCCGATAAGATTTCCCTGCATGATGCATTAAACCTTGATACGTAAATTTGCAGTACCTACTGACTGAATTTTTATATTATTTATGTTTGTCTTTGTCATCGAACTAACCCACTTGACTGTTGGAACATAGTAGCTCTTCTAGTGTAGAAATTTATGGTGTTGGTTTACCAAGGAAGATTATGTATATTCTGACATGTTACAAATTTATAATTACGCTCTATTTTAAAAGACTACTGCAGTAACACAATTTCATTTATGAACTTCAACAATTAATAACTAAATTTGCGACGGACTTACTTTGCAAATCTTTGTTATCAGATTATGGGTTTGCTTTTTATCGAATTATCTTAGATTACTGAATGATAGGATAACGGATATCCAAATGTAGGTACCTTCTTTGCAGAAACATGAGATACAGTGGCGTATACAGTGCGTCTACAGACTCATTCTCAACATGGAGATCTCCCTTACTACGAGAGATAGAGATTTGGTTAAATAGGATGAAATACAGATAAAGTTGTACCAAACCCCATAAATAAACTTTGGCTATTCAACGAACAGTAGCAAAAGAAGTTAAATTTTGACTTTTTTAATTTTTTTAAATAACTCGTCTAGTTTAAGATGAAGTCGAATTTAATTCGCACATTCTTCAGGCACTTTTTTAACAGGAATCTAGGGGTGTATTCAAATTTTTGAAAACTGTTATCATAGTTGGGCTAAAACGGCCAACTTCATTTTCTCTTATGGGACTCATAGTTGGCCATGGCGTCTTTGAAAAGAGAAGTTTTTTCGCTTTTCAAAAATGTATAATTTGTTATACCTACTACAAAACTGATGGCGAACAAATAAAAAAACAGTTTTTACTTTAACAGGTCAGAACGTCGGTCATCAAGTTTGCCAATTGAAAACTTTGAAAACAAAAAACAATCTCAGCAATTGCTTATTTATAGATAGCTTATTTTGTTTGTTAAATTAAAAAATAAATACCTAATGCAGTACAATCTAAATTACTGTTAAAATCTTTTCATAACACCTACTTGTTATTTGTCAATAACAGAACTGTTAACCTGGCTGAAGAGTTCCCCATAACAGCCATGGCTGTTATACATTTAACAGCCTAGGTCGTTAAGAAATAACAGAACAGTAACATTTTAACATTTGCAATACTGAAATGTATAGTTGATGACACTGTAAGTCTATGCTAAATTCGAGGCGAGCAGGTTAGGTTTTGCGTCAGTTTTGACACAGACTGACGCAAAACCTAACCTGCTCGCCTCGAATTTAGCATAGACTTACAGTGTCATCAACTATACATTTCAGTATTGCCAAAGGTAATTTTTTCCATAGGTGACTCTGATAAGACGAGTTTTCTAACACCCGTTACTAATACTATTTAACTTTTTCATTTAAATTGAGCTAAAATTTCAATTTTTGTAGGTATAGGTGTATTCAACGACATAGTCCGCTATCGCATCTAACGCCCTTATGTCGTTAATAACTTTTTCATAACACCTACTTGTTATTTATCAATAACAGAACTGTCAACTTCACTGAAAAGTTCCCCATAACAGCCATTGCTGTTATACATTTTATCTTCATGGGTGTTGTTATAGACTCTTAACCAAATTAATTTTAGTATCGTTAAGAGCTTTATTACCGCACTGGTAATGGATAGATATTACCGCACTCAGTGCGGTAATGTATTACCGCACTCTTTATATAAAAAGATACTTCGAAACAGAATTTATTGATGAAGATAAAATACAGGGAGTTTATTATAACGCGCAATATGTGTAAATGCGTTTATTTTAAAATGCAATATGGAAACGTTACTGAGTATGTAAAAACAATATATTGTTCGGGGGAAGGAATTCTGTTGATCAAATAGTATAAGGACTTCAGTTTACAGCAACTTTGTGGGTTATTACATGCCTTGTTGTTCTTTCTGATGCTTCTTTTTCAATAATATTACGGTTTATATATTGCATTTTAAAATAAACGCATTTACACATGGCGTGGTATACTCTTAGAAACCAATAGTATCAATCAAGTCCTTATGGAAACAGGAATGCCACATTGCGCGTATAATAATAAATTCTCTGTATTGAACAATACACGTTTGCTTATGGCACATAACGAAACTGCCGCATAACTCGGCTCACCGCCTCGTTTTGACAATCAAACTTGTTTGGTTAAGATGCTCATAATCAAACTTGTATCGTTAATATCTATAACAGCCTAGGTCGTTAAGAAATAACAGAACAGTAACATTTTAACATTGACAATACTGAAATTTATAGTTGATGTCAAATTCGAGGTTAGCAGGTTAGGTTTTGCGTCACTCTGTGTCAAAACTGACGCAAAACCTAACCCTCATAAATTGTGAGAAATCATCCCCCCGACATCGTAGACAAAATCATTGTGCATAGAAATACATGAATTGTCTTTGTTTCAATTGACAAATGGAGAGAAGCGGTAGGATTAAGGCATGATCAAGACAAAGAAAAAGGAATACGAAAAAATAAAAATAATATAAAGAAACAAAGCTGCATTAAAATAAGAGCATGACAGGGCATAGAAGGGAAAAGACGAATTAGTGAAAGAAATTTAAAAACTAGCAATTGACTGCTTAAGCATTACAGAAACTACAAACGAAAGGATACGCCAGAACAAATTAACAAAGGCTACTGGTTGTACATATCGGGAGTAAATATAAGATCCCCAGAGAGCAAAAGGAGGAGTGGGTTTCATAGTCAATGCAGAAAAGGGGAACAGCATGATGCGTTGAACCTTGATACGTTGATTTGTAGTACTGACTGAATTTTTATATTATTTATTAACGTTCGTCATCGAATTAGTAGTAGAAGTAAAAATTCAGAAACTAATATTAGACACTTTCAAAATTCATCAAGGATTACGACAGGGAGATGGATTGGCGCCTATTTTATTATCTAGATTTGGGCGAGCAATACGCGATGTAGCTGTCGACCGTAACAGGACTATTATTACCAAAAACTGTCAATTAATCGTGTATGCAGACAATATAAATATTACTGGTAGGACACTAATTGGGGTCAAAAAAGCACTAAAGCAGTTATAAGAAGCAGCAACAAAGCTAGTATTACAAGTAAACTTTGAGAAAACCAAAGCGATGGGAATCAAGATCAATAGAAGACTAGGACAAAACTTAACGATAGGGGATGGCAACTGTTAAGACTCCCGATTTTCGTTTAAAACATATTTACATTTCCACATTTTACTCCCGTGTATCGCAGCAAACTTTAAGCCATTGGGCGCATTTCCCTTTTCGTCTAACTGCTTGATTTACTGGCAGGCTAGGTACCGACATCTGTCGCATAAAGGCATTAAATAGGGCATTTGCTTTAGCACAGAAGCGAACGCTGTAACCCGTTGTCACAGTACATAAATCCCGCGAAGTGACTTAACAAATCGCTTGCAGATGGAGTTTGCGTTTAGTCTTTAATTCAAAAGGTTCGAGACTTTTAATGCTCATAAGATATCAGATTTCGGCGCCTGACCGGCGAGAATCTGGCCGGGGAAGTCCCGTGCTTTGTTGCGCTTATATTTGGATGGTGCAATCTGGAACCCCGAACAATAGATTCTTTATATAGGCAGAAGTGAGATGCCCAACGATGGAAAGTTTTCCGCATGATGCAATGATTAATATAACGCTGCGTCAAGAGCGTCCCTCGAGAGAGTCCGAATTACGCTATCAAACCGCACGGTTGTGCAAGTAACGCTAAGAACAAAGAACAACCCCTTTTGTTCTTAGGGGCGCGTTATACCCTCGGGCTTGTGTGCAATTTTAAGTGCTTTCCGTTCCTTAAAGTTTCAAGTACCGGCGCGTACAGTTTCCCGCTTATATTAGAGGATCTTCAACGGGAACGATCTCAAAGCATAAATATACAGGGTGGGCCGTTGCCATTTTGTCGTCTAGCCCAACCCTGCTTCTTCAACGAAGGATTTCGCTGCCACAATTCCCCGAACCAGTTGGTCGGCGGTTCCTATCAACTCTTGTAGTGCTTGTGGAAGTATCACAGCCCCTTTTCGTTCGAGAGTATCGCCAAGAGCGTCGCAAAACACCCAAGTCGAGATCTCCCGGCACCGCTGCATCAACAACATAGTTGCTTGGAGCCTTATCAATCAATTAAGTGGCGTGCGAAGTTTCGGAACTGTCAACTTATCGTGTATGTTATTTGTGGGCCGTGTATTAACCGCCCGAGCCATTATTTACATTACAATATAAGCCTTCAGCATAAGCTAAACAGGAGCCCGGCTCCTGAAATTGTTGTAGGCCATTAGATTATTAAGTAAGCTTATTCCGGGACCTAGGTGACCATCATGTAAGCGGACATGCCGCTTTCTTGGCACTCAGCCATTATTGTTTTGCAAGATCGTTTACTAACCCCGAATTTTAGCACTTGCTATTTGATCAAATTGCCTCCGGGCTTGTATATATATTGTGGTAATAGAGTGCCCATTTTCTAAGTTACGTATTGTTTTTTATTTCAAATAGATGTGTATTTGTTATAACTAACGAGAATTGAGGTTCTTGTTGCGTTGTGTATGCATTCCTTTGTACAGGGCCCAAGCAACTGGAGAAAAGACACCAGCAAGGTAGGTGTAAACGCCAGTGCCGTGGAAGCGCCTCTTGGAGTACGACACGACGCTACTGCGATTGGTTTTCGGCTTTTGGCCAGTCGACAGTTAACAATAAAACATAACACCTTCAAAGGTCGTGGCGCCCTTCAATTAACCTGTACATCTTTGTCATCAATCACCCCTTTCGTGGTATCTCGCCCTGAATTGCACCATAGAATGTAAACCCCCCTCCCGACCGAGTTTTCTAGGCGAGGCATTTGGGCTGGAGGGTGCACGCCGGGGCGAGCGCTATTGCGAACAATCGTTAGGGGTCGTAATAAACAATTAATCCTGTAACACAACATAGAAGTAATCCCAGAATTTAACTACCTTGGCAGTAACATCAATGATATCATACAAGAAATAAGAAACAGGCTAGTGAAGGGTAACAATTCATATTACGCATTAGAACGACTAATGAAGTCACGAGCTATAAATTGGGAAACAAAGATTATAGCGTATAAAACCCTGATAAGGCCAATAGTCACGTATGGTAGTAAGACGTGGACGCTCACAAGACAAGGGAAGAAATGCTGCTGGTATTTGAAAGAAAAATATTATGAAAAATATATGGACCCATAATAGAAAACAATGAGTGGAGGATTAGGTACAACCAGGAATTATAACAACTATATAAGCCAAACCTGGTTACGATTATGAAGTTGCAGAGACTAAGGTGAGCTGGCCATGTTGGAAGGATGAACGAAAACCGTATTACCCAAAAAAGTTTGGAAGGGGGAATTGGCAGGCAAAATAGCTAGAGAAAGGCCAAGGGTATGGTGGCTTAATAATGCCCAAAAATATGCTGAACAACTAATGCACAATCTTTTAAGTAGTTGTGGAATATCTTGCACTAAAGGGTTTTTGCTGTATAGTTCTGTGATACGCACTGACCGAATCACTAAATATTACGAACTTCTTGTTGTCCTTTAATGTATATTAATGCTTGAAGCAAACTATAAAGTTCGGCAGAGTGAATTCGGGTTTCTTGATTAAACTTAAACCGATTCGCCAAACCGTTTGTTACAAATGCTGCCCCACGCCCTTTCTAAATTTTGATCAGTCGGTATAAATGTGCACGTATGTTTTGAATCTATCTTTAATGTGTAGAAACTGTTGTTTTAATAGAGCCGTAGCACTAGACAGGAATGAATTGCGACGTCTGTTAAGAGACGTCCATGTTCAGTAATGTACTGTGGAACCACTGGATAGATAAGTTAAATTTGAAAGGCGAGCTCCATAGAATTATAGGATTTGCTTTATTGTTACATTCATGCATTTGCTAACAAGAATACAAACACTTACTTGATTTTCCATTGTAGATTGAGATGAAAAGGGGATGGACGAAGTACTTTTCTAAAGTTAAATGTACAAGTCTGTAATCTGTCTGCAGCAATTAAATCTGAAAGAAAAAGTTTTATCAGGATGGAATTACTTTCAGCTTAATTTAAAAAATGAATGAAACCTTTAGCTGCTTTATAAAAGGTCACACCTATTAAAAACTAATATTATATGTTTACCTACAGTATTGTTAAGATCGCAAAAGTTTTGAAGGCGTTATTGAGCTTTACATTCACGTATCTGCTCAAATACCAAACGGGAAAACTATTTAAGGAAACCATAAACGTAATCTAGCAATTGCTACCGATAAGATTTTCCCGCATGATGTGTGAACCTTGATACGTAGATTTGTAGTACTGACTAAATTTTTATATTATTTATTAACGTTCGTCATCGAATTAACACACTAGAAATAGAATCTTCGACTGTTGGGACAAAGTAGATCTTCTGTTGTAAAATTTATGTTGTCTGTCCACCAAGGAAAATTATTTATATTCTGACATGTTACAAATTTATAACTACGCTCTATTTTAAAAGACTCCTGCAGTAACACAGTTCCCTCTATAAAAGTCAACAATTAATTAAGACATTTGCTTGGGTTACTTTGCAATCATGTTAAAGTATAAATCGATTCACTGGGACTCAAATACGTAGATATAATGTTTTCTGTAATCGTTATCAGGTTAAAGGTTTGTTTGTTACCGATTTCTGGATTACTAATTAATAAGATGATGGATAAAGGTCCCGGGTGGTATAGCTTGAACAAACGTCGACGTTCGATCAGTAGAGTTAAGCAACGCTCTTTCTGGTCAGAACTTGGATGGGAGTTCCATGGCTGCTTCTATCGGTGCCTCGTGGTACGGCTGCCATGGAAATAGTTGGTCCCTGATATCATTATAACATCATGACAGTCGTTAGTGGGGTTGGAAGTCCCCATAAAATATACAGCGACGCCTATAATTGGCCTAACGGCTGTTGACTGAGTACCAAAAATAAAATTTAAAAAAAATATCGAAGTGTAGGTATCGCCTTTACAAAGAACATGGAAATATAAGATAGAGAAATGTATATTTATTGTTTCAGTGTAGAAATTAGAAAGCAGAACGCAATTTAAGTAGTGGCAGAAGTGATGACCCTTACCATGTCTTATTTGCGCATAGAAAAATTGTAGAATACAGACATTGTTTAAAATCTCTATTTATTTCATTGTCCCTATTATTTAAATAGAATTAGAAAAGATGTAGTTTTAACTAAAAAAATGTATTTAATTCTTCAAACAGAAATTACCCTCAATTACTATGAAGAAAAACAAAATTTTATATTTTAATTTAAAAAATGTATAGCGTCATACTAAAATTTAATAAAAATCTTAGCTTAATCAAAGTACAGTCGTGTGCAAATAAATCTGGGACAGTGTTTTTTTTCACATGCAGATTCAGTTAAGAATTTGAAGAATATTTCCATGGATTTCCTCTTATCAGAGAGAGTTACGGGTTTCAGTACCTGTTAAAGTTTAATGTAACTCTTTTTGATAGCAGGAAATCCATGGAGATATTCTTCAATTCTTAACTGAATCTGCATGTGAAAAAAACACTGTCCCAGATTTATTTGCACACGACTGTACATGCGTAATTGTGAAAAAATAGTATGTATATTTCGAGCTTAAAAAGTACTCTTGCCGCTTTTGCTTGATTGCTGCTTTTGGCTGCGTCTCAACTAGGAATATTCATGCACAAGTGGCAAGAATGCCACTTTCAGGTCTTAACATAAAATAGGTAGGTACTATTGCTATTTGGATTAGTACGAGAATTATAAGTCACTTTTCAAAGTTTCTATAAAGCTTATCAAAGCGTATAGAAGCTAACAATTTCAAACAAAATGTTATTTATAAATAGCATTTGTTACTAGTTCCATTATGGCAGGGCAGTCCAACTCTAAACAGTCAAATCAGATATACAAGCACTGATTAGCTATAATAAATATTAGTGACCAAGCACTAACAACGAATGTTCAAGATTGTATAGGGGCAAAGCTTAATTCAAAAAGCAATAGTGTACACACTAATCAAACATTTTTAAAAAATTACCTTGTCTTGTTTTATGTCGCTGATAGGGAGAAAGCCCTCGCCTACCCGGCCAATGTTTGGTCGACTTCTGCTAGGTGCTACACATTTTGCTATCATTTTATACTTACCGGTGCAATGTGATAATTGGCGATTGGAAATAATAAAATTCTTATCGCAATATATTGATACATATCGATATCAGGGTCCTTCTGAAAACTTTAACTGTATTTGATAAAAAACGTTATATTTGAGTACATACATAGGTTGCCACATAACAATTTATGTTTAACTTACACTATTTTAATCGATTATTTACCCAGCCGAATCCTTATATTATGTAACTTATTTCAACGTTGAAGGTGTCAACGTTGTGTTTTTATTCTTGTTTCCTGTTCTTTGGTAAAAATGAGCCATTATGCACCTCTGTGAAGTTAGCACCACAAGTTCAAAAAATGTTATTTTTTCAAGAATTCCCGTTGCACACCAAGGCGCTCTAGAGTTCCTTGCTATTTTTAAAAATAGTTCTATGTATTTAAGAGAAAGAAATGTGAAATGAAAATTTCGGGTGCTAACTTCACTTTTTTCTCGGACAAATACTACTATCACTCTTTTTCGTCATACTTATTGAAAAATGTGACAACACTTTTCGATAGAACTCGTAGGGATGCTACTAGAGCTGTAACAAAAAAACGATTTTCAGAAAAAAAATTGAACGCACATTTTTGTGTTAGTATTTTTACGTTTTTACTTCGCGTCTTATCAAAAAATATTATTAGAATTTTATTACCGATATAACTCGTCGGAGTGCTTCTAGAACTCCCATTAGAACTACGGAACTTAAAAAATTGCTTTCAGGATTTCGTCGTTTTGAAAAAAGTACTAACACAATAATGGGCGTAACGTGTTACCTTTGGGTCCTATCAAAAATTTTTATCGATAGAACTCATTGGAGTGCTACTAGAACTCCCATTAGAACTACCGGAACTTTAAAAAATTGCTTCCAGGACTTCGTCGTATTGAAAAAGTACTAATACAAAAATGGGCGTAACGTTTTTACTTCGGGTCGCGACAAAAAATTTTATTAGAATTATCGATAGAACTCGTCGAAGTGCTACTAGAACTCCCATTAAAACTACCGGAACTTTAAAAAATTGCTTCCAGGACTTCGTCGTTTTGAAAAAGTACTAACACAAAAATGGGCGTAACGTTTTACTTCGGGTTCTATCAAAAATTTATATTAGAATTATCGATAGAACTCGTCGGAGTGCTATTACAACTACGGAACTTTACAAAATTGCTTTCGAGTCTTCGTCGTTTTGTAGAAGTACTAACACAAAAATGGGCGTTCAAATGTTTTTCTGAAAATCGATGTTTTGTTACAGTTTAGATTTTCATTTTTATCATTCTGGATATTCCTTTCTAACTGATAAAGTGCATTGTATAATAGGGTTGCCTCCGCGATCCGGTTGTTAATTGCATCTTCCAGTCCCCCTCTCTCATCCACTATAGCCCCTAGGTATTTCAAATTTCTTGTTTGTGTTTTTTGGGCTTCCAACATTATGTTTAGTTCCTCTTCTTATTTTGCTTTAACTATAACCCCCGTTTATTGTAAGTTGATTTTGAATAACGTAAAT
This sequence comes from Agriotes lineatus, assembly GCA_940337035.1. NCBI lineage: Eukaryota > Metazoa > Arthropoda > Insecta > Coleoptera > Elateridae > Agriotes > Agriotes lineatus. The sequence goes on along the minus strand of CALNHX010003841.1, from coordinate 83,147 downwards.
ATTAAAATTCCCTTAATTTTGAAAAATAAAAAAGTTGGCTGGCAATTAACTTACCGTCTTTTAATTCGTTTTACATAGACGTTATCTGAATTTCCTGGAAAATGAGTTGCTCGTACTTTTGGATGGAGTACCCTAAAAACAAAGACGAGTCATATATTTATGCACGATGATGATTCACCTCATTTTATCTGAGAGCTCAGGGGATTACTTCAACTCCTTTTTGAATGGCGCTCGGTATTCAGATTATGTTGTCTATTCACTGCTATGGTATTGTACCACAAGCAGTTTTCTTTGATCTTCAGTAATAATTTATAATACATCAATAACAGAACAAAATTGGTTATAGTTTAATCGTTACAAATACTTATTAATATTGCTTAATATAAAAAAATAATAACATGATCATGTATATTATTGCAGCACAAAACGACTTTTACGACCTTAAAACACTTCGGGAATAGCCTAAATGGGTCGCTAGAATACGCTAATCTTAAAAAGCAAAGCTCACTCTAATCACGCCACAACTTGCTGTAACAGACGGTTGCCAGGCTATTTGCTGAAGAAGAAGGGCGGTTCAGATCAACACGACGTAATTTAGAGCGAGATGTTGTCAACACAGGGGTTGATTGTAATGAAAATATGGGGGTGGGGGGGATTGAGCGCCACGAATGTCATTGTTCGAATGGGGAAGACACTTTCCGTCCGGCTCTTGTAGAAATTTAAAGTCAAAGAACCGAAGCTTCACTTCGACGAACGGGGGAACGTCCGGCTGCTTGAAACCTACCTTTGTTGGTCTGTTACCTTTGCCGGTCATTTCGCAATCAATAAACATAGGAAATCATAAATACATATACTGTGATGAAATGACTGTAAAGGCTCCACAATTAATGCATTGATTTATAAAGGTTAATTTACATTAGAAAATTTAATAATTAGGGCAAATCATCACACAATCCTCAGGTTACTTTATTATTGTGCTCACTTTTCCTGTCAGTAAATTTAAGGCTAGTTAAAAATGAAAGGTATTAATTAATGTACAAATAAAATGGTTGAATGCCACTTTCTTAATATTTTATTCAACTGCAATATTTTATACTAGCTCACGGCAGAACACAAAAACCTTTTCTCAGTTGGCATCAGAAATTGGCTATATTCATAAATTAGTAGTTCAAATGTGCGATTCTAGTTCATATAATTCACAACATCGTAAATTGACATTTAACACATAAAGCTGTTTGCGCAATATGGCGATTATTTGAAAGTCTTAATAGTGAAAATAGGCGAGGAAGCGTCAGGTAAATAGTTTGAATATTCCGCTTGGCAACGAAACCTCCACTTGATTGTTATAGAATGACGTAGGACCCACACTAACAATCACTTGTTTATGATGCTTGAACAATTCCGCTAAATCGCAGAATATACTGACGCTGTCCAATTTGGGAAGACCACGGAGTATTTGGACTCTTGCAAAAGCTCTGGGCTTCATCAGCAAGGTTTATTCTTGTATTTAAATAGCTTTCCTGAACGCCAACAATCGAATTTACAGTTAGTTCCTACCTCGTAAGGATTGCCGAACTTGGCACGGAGATGATGCTGTTGAGATTTCTCAGCCTGTAGACGTTTCCCTGGCCGCAAATGTTAATTCGGAGTTCTTGCAGACCCGCTGATGTCCTGGATTGCTGACCTCTGGGTTTCGATGCTTAGTTGACTTGTAGTCAAAAATCGGAAATTTCAGATGCTCGGCTGCCGATCACACTCGGAGGCGATTTTGGGAAAATGTAAATTTATCGACGTAGAACTTGACACAAACGCTCCCACAACTGACCGAACACTTGTACATTAAAATAGACTGCTTTTATGTAGGTAAAAAACTTTTACTATAGTAAAAACATTAATTACAAAAGCACAAATTTTGGGGCAACAAGCTTCAATAATTTATTCAATTGTTCTACTTTTATTAACAAAAAAGCATCATGTTGCTATGTTAACGTGATCTTCTGCTATTAATTAAAAATTAGTTTTGATAACAATTAACTATGAACGGAATAAAGTTTGAATACATAAATCTTAAATTAACATTTTTTAAGTCTAAAAATTGTCCTTTGCTCATAACTATCATTGTTCCTTCTCGTTACACACACAAAAGTTTTTTTTTAAATAACTTATCTGCTTTTTCAAGTTTTTAAAGCACTAGTATTTGAGTTCACCATTTTTACACGTCACTTGCTTTTCTTCTTTTCCGTTGCCTAATTCTGGATTGCTCTTTGCAATTTTCTATTTTATCTTATCTTGCTTTCATCTACCTTTCAGATTGCTCGCCTTTTCACTGGCTTTTGCTTTTATTAATAATTTCGCTCATTTAGTATGTACAGTGTGTCCCAAATTGGACACTTTTGATAGGAAACATTCATTTCTAGAGGAGATAGTAAAAAACTAACTTACATGTTACGGGCTCGTTTTTTCTGTATAAATGAATGGCGAAAACCGCACATCGATATCTTGATCGCTTTAAAAGATACAGGGTGATTTTAAATTTGGTGCATTTTCGACTCACCCCCGTAACTTGCTTATTTGTGAATATTTTGTGTTTCTGCAAAAACATTCTTAAGGCACTTTTTTAAAAGGAATCGAATGGTATGCTTAATGTTTTTGTAAAACAAATGGCAGGGAAGCTATGACATAAACTTTTGTTTTTACTTATGGTAAATAAAAATAGAAGTTTATGTCACAGCTTCTCCGCCATTTGTTTTAAAAAAACACTAAGCATACCATTCGATTCCTTTTAAAAAAAGTTCTTTAAGAATGTTTTTGCAGAAACACAAAATATTCACAAATAAGCAAGTTACGGGGTGAGTCGAAAATTTACCATAAGTAAAAATAAAAGTTTATGTCACAGCTTCCCCGCCATTTGTTTTACAAAATCACTAAGCATACCATTCGATTCCTTTTAAAAAAGTGCTTTAAGAATGTTTTTGCAGAAACACAAAATATTCACAAATAAGCAAGTTACGGGGGTAAGTCAAAATGCACCAAATTGAAAATCACCCTGTATCTTTTAAAGCGATCAAGATATCGATGTGCGGTTTTTGCCATTCATTTTTACACAAAAAACGAGCCCGTAACATGTAAGTTAATTTTTTACTATCTCCTCTAGAAATGAATGTTTCCTATCAAAAGTGTCCAATTTGGGACACACTGTACATAACAAACCTTTTGTGTCAATTAATTTCATTTGGTCTGGCTTTACATATGCAGAAACCTATCAACTTGATTGTATTATCTTACTGAAGCTTCAAATTCAAACCCTCTGAGATGTACCTTGCCTTTACGTGCCTTTATCCGACTAATTACTGCTTCTCGCATCTCATTACCAATGCATTTAATACTTTTATTATTGTTTAAATTGCAATTATAAAAATAATTTAACTCTGTGCTTTATTGATTTGGTTAAATATTTCGCACTGCAAACAGAGCCAAATTGTGGGCTTAAAACCATTTCAATACATCAATACCTGTATGTATCATAAATACAAGTCCAAGAAGTTAAAAATGAATGCAAATCTACTAACATTTAAGTTTTCCCGGCAATGTCCGACATGAACAGTTGTAAAGGATGGCTAGTAACTCTAAAATGTACTTAACAATGACAGGTGTAACACAGAAGTAAATTGGTTGCATTAAAACGACAGTAGTAAACAAGCCGCACACAAATTCCGTATGTTATGACGCAACAATAATGACAATTTATTCTCAAAGTAGGTCATTCACGTTAGCTCCCAAATATGGGTTTTGCCACACATAAAATTACGCCATTTTCAAGACAACACAAGACCATCGCACAAACTCTCTAAAGTACCCAGGCAATAAAAACAGTAACTGAATAATGTCCGCTGAAGTTGCTGATTTTTGCAGCCGAAAGACCCCTCCGTCTCGTCGTCTTCCCTTCAGATGGTTAAAAAGACAGCATAGATTGCTGGCCGTCGAAACGATGTTGTAAAACGAATACCCAAGAGCTTGGGCTTGGCGCGTAGATTCTTGTAACAAGTATTGAGTAGAAGGTAAAACGACATCCAATTACCACAGCTCCCCAGATTTGGCACGTCGGAAAACTTCTCTTGTAGAATCCGCCTAAAGCGTTGATCGCACAACCAGTGCTACTATACAACGGAAAAGATTGGTTCGGTCAAAACACCCACACACGCCCGCCAAGTGAAGTTCAACCACACACACCCTACGCTACTAGCTTCAGACGTTGAGTCACTTACGATGAAATGCACCACAAAAGCATACGAACAACAGCTTCATATTAATTTTGAAGACCACCGAACGACTGCCGCAGCCTCTGTGAGGTCGACACCGCACAAACTACCTCGTAACGCTGCCACTGTCGAGACGGGGGCCGAAGAGAAAAGGGTATGAGGTGCTTTCACTTGCTTTCTCTGTCCCACTCATGCAATCGATTCGCTCTAACACGACATTAGAATCGTTTCTTTGAGCCAAAAGCAATACGCCGAGATAAGCATGTATCTCGGGCCGTATATACACATTCTTTACGGATTGCGGAAAGTTCGTTCCCCACATTTCGTTCCCGGGATATGTCGTCTCCAGACATCTCGTACCCGGAAACTTCGTTCCCGAGCGAGCTCAATTTGTCTCCTAGATTACACGGTGTTGAAAAACGAGTACAGCGATCGGAATACAGTTCGAAAAATGAAAGATATTTTAATTAATTTATTTATTATAATAAACTTATAAGAACAAAATAAATTGTATTTAGTAAAGATGACGGTTTAATCTAAGTATCTTCCTGATATTTTTATAGGGCCATAATTTCTCATTCTGGACTACCTTTCTTAGTAATATTTTACCGTATCATGAACAAAAAGGGTAGTTTACCTGAAAAGAAAATAGTTTTTTGCTTAACTGTTAAGGCCAACTTGTTTTTGAAAAACTGAAAAATTCTTAAAATTCTCTACAAACCAAGCAGGAATTATAATTCCTATAACCTTTTTATGTAAAACAAAAAATAAAATGTAATTCGCATTTGTAAACTCAAGCCTGGGACATACTGTACATAGTTCTTATAAGTTCATTATAATAAATAAATTCATTAAAATATCTTTAATTTTTCTAACTGTATTCCGATCGCTGCACTCGTTTTTCAACACCCTGTAATCTAGAAGACAAATTGAGCTCGGTAGGGAACGAAGTTTCCGGGTATGAGATGTGGGGAGACGAAATATCCCGGAAACGAAATGTGGGGTACAAAATGTGGGGGACGAACTTTCCGCAAGAGGTGTCTTTGGTTTAGCTTTTGCTTCCCCTGTTATTCGTTGCTATCTTTGAGCACGGGACGTCATGATTCAGTGGGATAGAGTCACCCGGAATCTCGGTGAAACCTTTTTGGAGGGCCTAACAGAAATAGAAGACAATGGTAGACCATCATCAATTCTCGTTTAAGAGCTCCTCATCCGAAAAGCTGCTTTATTGGTTTGACGATGGTGTCGTTTCCTCGTAAGTAAAGTTCAACTAGATGGGCAAGGCAACGGTTCCTGGCAACATAGGATCGCCTCCTTGGTTAGGTTAGTCCTATACCGCAGGAAAATTATATAAACTATTCAGTTCATTCATAACCCAAAATATGTCAAGTTACAAGTTTAAAATATGCATATGAAATTAAATCTACCGTCAATAACTTCATAATAATGTAATAAGATTTAATTATGGGCATTTCTTAAAGACATACTTTAGAAATGTAAATTGAGTTAGCCGATAAATCATTTATCTGCCTTCATTAAAGATAGAAATAGGTTGAAAGGGTATAAAGAGCTCTTTAAATGTATCTTACCTAAAGGTGTCGAATTTCCGAAAACAAAGAAAAAAATTCTGTAAAACTCATAATTGATTAATCAATGTAAATCAAGCTGATATGAACTCTAATTCGACATTTCCGTATAAAGTATCACATAGAAACTGCCATAGTAGATAAACCGTCATTATATTAAACTCATAGTTCACCATTAACATGACCCACGGATTATATGGTTGAATGTACATAAATATTATAAGAAAAAATTACAATTTAAATAAAGTTTTTGGCGCCCAATACTTCTTTCTTAGTGAACCTAAAACCTTTATGCTAAAGTGAACTAAACAAAAATCCCACATTTATCATACCCGTATCGCAGCCGAGGATCGAGCAGGTCGGAGTTTTGTCAGCCTTCTAAGAGGTTGCAATAGTTGGTACAAGATGCCGATGTTAAGCAGCTGTTGGGGCTCAAAGCGAAATACAAGAGTTTGACAGCCACCGAGTGGAAGCCAGGCGTCGCCTCGTCTTCAAAAACTTCGAGCTTCCAAGAAGCCCCCGATAATCTGCCCAATCCTGTGAACGAAGTAGTGTTACTCAATCAAATTGCCGAACAAGGGAATACGGTTCGTTAACTAAAGACAGATAAAGCCGATAAAGCGTGGATTGATGCGACAGTGAGATACTACTGGCGCTAAAGAGCGAATTCAAGGCTTTGACTGACATGGGGTGGAAGCCGTCTAAATAGAGAAAACGTGTAGTACTAATTCAGTTTCGAAGGAAATAGTTTTTTTTATAAATGATTGTCAAATTCCCTTTAACGAAGAAACAGAACCTCATCTGCGATACAGATTAAAACGTAAGTATATTCTTACCACTGTTGTGAAGATTGTATTAAAACAAGTTCTTTTTTCGACGACTGACATCGAAAGTAGATTTTTATTATACCTGCATCAGAATCGCCGTTTAAAGCACGCCTGAGCGTGCGAAAACAGGCGATTAAAGCACGCCGAGCTTTAAAGGTTATCAAGAAAACAAAGTGTATAGATAACATTATAACTTCATCGCTAACTTTACTTTGCTGACACGACTGAATGCAACAACGGACGTGACGCGACAAAAACGTAAACAATTCTCGTAACTATAGTAGCAATATTATCTATGCCCTCTCGATTTATCACGACAAAAGTTATTTCTAAGTTTTTAGTGCGTAATTTATTTCCAGTATTGCAGGTATAATAAAAATAGCGTAAAGTATTCGTGGATAACTGGTCTTTAAAACACTTGCTCTATTTCGAGGACTCCGGCTACGCCGTCGTGCTCGAAAACTCGCGCGTGTTTTAAAGACCTTGTTATCCACTCATACTTTAATATACTATTTTCTCACACTGTCATTTGACAACAGAAAGTTGACATTTGCCGCTGAGCGTGCATTTTCATCACTTTGCCGCTCGCCGAGCATTTTGGGTTTCCGCGTGAATAAAATAGGTAGCCACGTCCGAATGTTTCCTTGACAATGCCCGTCATTTGTCGAAATAATCGCATCACATGTCTAATAGACTGCACGAGTAATGTTAACTTGATTGTCAATTAATATTTGAAATAAAATGAAATATGATATTTTCCATAAATAATGTGCTCAGTCGTGGAAAAAATAGTATGTATATTTCGAGCTAAAAGTGCGCTTGCCGCTTTTGCATGATTGCTGGTTTCAGCTTTGCCTCAACCAGCAATATTCATGCGCAAGCGGCAAGAATGCACTTTCAGCTCTTAACATAATATATACTATATAACGTTTTTAGCAACTTATTTAATATGCGCCGGTGTTTCCATCCATTTCCAAATTTAAAAGTATTGTACAAACCTGTCAAAAAAAATGCAAGAAAATAAATTAATTAAATTTAATAAGTGTTAAGAAACAGGGGATGATCTTGATTTAAACATTTTAAATCTGTTGGTTTTGGCAACAAAAAAAATCCCTAATACCAAATATTTAAAACAAATACATGTTTTAAAATATTTAATTTAAAAATGTCGGCACAAAAAATTGTGTGTATTAACGTCCAGAAACTCCTCTGCGAGTACTCGTATTGCAGGCCTCGGCATCCTCCTCGGCATCCTCCTCGGCCTGCAAACCTTACTCGTACAAGCAAGCATGCAGTTTCTGGACTAGTGATACAAATAACTATTCTTTAAAAAACAAAATTTTATGCTCTTGTACACCTGAAGATGTGAATAAAGCATTCCGAAATAAAAGTAAAGTCGGACTTTGAAAATTGGACAAAATATACAGGGTGTATACGAATTTGACCGACAAATTTTGGGTGCATATTTCTCTCACTAAATACAGCCTAAAAGATTAGACAACCTTGATCCTTATCTGTAAGATAAACTCTGCACAGGTCAAAACCCTTCGAAAAAACACTATGAATTTTTCAAGATTTATTTTATTAAATAAAATAAAAATTAGAAGGAATCCATTAGATTGAATATTAAGAATAAAATTTATTATCAGCTATGGCCTAGCTATCTTCTTTAAAGAATTCTGGACTTCCAAAAACCATTAAAATTAGTGTTCCTACACATTACACGCATTCAAATCTCCAAACCTGAATATTTTATTTCCACTGGTAGTCTGATTAATTAATGTCATGTTTTATATGTACCTATTGTCATTAATTAATTAGTATAGTACGATATTTGAGTAAAATTTCATTCGATGATTTCAATGTTAGATTAAAAGAAAAGTCACAAAAGAGGTTCTAACTTTGAAATGAAAGGAGATAGGTATACGAACAATTTAGGTACGTCTTTAGGCAGTAAATACACCCTCAAAGTTTGTCGGTCGAATTCGTATACACCCTGTATATTTATAGAATGTTATTGGCTAATAAATAAATAAAAGAAAGTTGGTGTCTAGCGTGTACAGATTATAACTCAAGAGGTCACTTTACATGTAATCTTTCCGAGGTTTCAGCCTGATTGTTTAAAAATAATGTTTTATCACGTTTTTATTTGCACTGTCCTCAAAGATTATTATCGACGCAGGCTCCGTGTCTGTGCAGATAGCAGAAGTGCGAATGCAAGATTATTTTTACACAACAATTTGACAAAACTACTGTATCATTGTAATAATATGTATATTTAAAATTTTCGACAGTGTAACTAAAAAAATACATTGCTTCAGTCTTTATGGAAGTTATCTCTTTTGCTTCTCTTCTTTTAGATACAAATTTTTGCAATATAGTGATTATTAATTATACATTTTTATAAATTATTTTGTTTTTGCAGATACATGATCCTCTTCGTTCTCCTTTATATAACATTAAACAATATATGTACTGCTACAAGTTGAAATACACCAAAGCATTATTTATTCTATGTGTATTAATTTTCATGAGACAAAGAATCAGTAGAAGACTGTAATATACCCCCGTTTGGTTGTTCGTCACTTGAGGTGCCAATTGAAATATATCTAAGCTCTACGTTGTAAGTCAATTGTGATATGCTAGTGTGAACGTTGCCGGGTGCGGACGTGTGTGAGTACTCGTCCAAATCCACAGTGTTAGAGCCCTATTCTCTATTCTGTAACCTCTAACGACGCGAGTGCGACTCGTTAGCGAACGATTTTCGTTATTTGAACGAACTGTCGCTCTAAAGCTATTCCGTAGCGCAAAGTTTCGTTGATGCGACGTTATAACGCGAGTTAAGTTGCCAATCGTGGCCTTAACGAAAAAAAACTTTATTTATTTTACTACACAAGTTTTTTAATTAAATGTAGGAGTTACAAATTTGTACAGAGTAACGTTCTGTAAGAAGCACATCTAAAACTAGCAACGTTCTATAAGACACAAATCTATAAACTAACTTAAAATTACATAAGCACGGCTATTTATAGCCTCTGCCATCTTCGGGTGGGTGACCGAGTGGTGTCACATAATTACACAATATTGCGCAACGTTTTGCAACGTTTCGCAATGCTACACTTCTTTGCAAGTTCAGAGAATTCTAAATATAGAATTCGTGGCAGCAAGCGACATATATGTTCTTAAGTGGTTGAGTGGTTTACATTACTTAATTGATAGTCAAGTGGTTACATTACTCCTCCCCTCTTAAGACAATTCAAAGCATTTGAATTTCACGTTTTGATTTCTAAGAACTCAAAAGGTTTAGGAATATCGTCTTTAAATACTTTTGATTTTATATATGCCATGAATTTATCTTGTAAGGCTTGGCGTTTACAATAGGTATATACTAACAAACTGAAGATTATTATTACAATCATACTTAGTATTATAATCGTGGTTACAGAAATGTACTGCAAGTTCGTTACATTGGCAGGCTCAAGCGCCCCTTGTATTCCCCCAAGCTGTGACTGGTCTTTAATCAGCTCTTTAATGTTGATCGGTGTCAGATCCACACTTGCTGTTTTAGTGTGTTTAGCACTATTTGCATCCAAGGCATCAATATTGGGTATTTGCAACTTTACAAGTTTTGAAGAAGAGGTTCTGATTTGGAACAACAAGGTGTCATGGTCAATGACTGCTGTACAATCCGGTGTGAGATGAATTAGATTCCTTTTCGTTACTATTTTCCTTGACTTGGTGTCTAAGCATTTAATGTCAATGGTTACTTTTTGTGGAGTAGTAACCAACCAAGTGGAATCGTCAATTTGGGCTATTTTGACTTTTAGTAGGTTAAACAGGTAGGGTGGACAAGTTTTGTTGGAGGAAAAAGACAAAAGTTGGGTCTCACATAACTGGTTATTAACAACGGAAAAGTGGTATTTCTCAGTGCAAAAATAGGAACCGGTGGTCACCAATTTACAGTGGTCCAGTTCGACGTTGCAAGGTTGAAGAGTATGGTTTTATAGGTAGGAATGATCATAAGGTACAAATTGGCATCAATGTATACCGGGAACGGTATCAATTGCATGAGTTGGTAAATAGTGTCTTTGTGCACTAATGGTATTTCGAAGACGAACGTTATTTTGTTATTAATTTGATAAGCTTGGATTAATATTATAGATTCGTAAAGATGAAGGGTTTTATGATGTACAGGGTAAGGTAAAGAAAGCATGTTGTCTGAGTTTTCAGAAAGGTAGATAGAGATTTGATTGAGATTGGATAATAGTTCTGCGTTATCAAGTAGGGACATATGCATTTGTTGGTTTTGTGCAAAGGTGAGAGATGTTTCTAATTCGAGCCAGGTGTTTACAAACATTTGTGACGAAAATATTGATTCTGATAGGACACTCTGAATAGAGAGTGAATTTATGTTGTTGGTTATAGCACGATTTTGTACAATCAATTTCTGTAGATTTGTATTTAAAAGCTCCTGATTTTTAGTTAGGGTAAATATAGCGTTTATGGAATCATTTATTAAATGTGTATGTTGACTTAGAATTTTATTGTGGATATCTCTTGTGGATTGAAGATCCGCAATGGCATTCTCGTATTTTTCTCCGTCTTCAGCGTCAAGATTGCCTGTCAAAAATTTAAATACAGTGCCGAGTCCATTTATTACTCCGCGTTTTGTTCTGATTGTATCTGAAGGGAATATTTGATCAATCATGTTATCAATCCTTATGATGTACTGTTGGATCAACAATAGCATGTCATTGTGATTTAATTTTGTTTGTTCTTCATTTTTAACTGTGTAAAAATCGCGATCTTTTAATTTAAGGATAGAGTTTAATAATGAACGTCTAAGTATAGTATAAGGTATAGGTATAGTATAGTATAGTTAATAAGGGTGTATAGTCAAATGTCTTTATAATAGTCCAGTCGCTTTCTTTAATTTGCGCTTTTCCTAGGTTTTGAGGGTAAAGTCCAGGGTTTTCGGAGAGGTCGGTTATCGTAACGTCGCCAAGGGTTGAAGTTAAGAAGAGGGACCAGGTAATGATGTACCTGCAACAAGTTTATTCTCTTTAATAGGTAATATTTCGTTTGCGTGTCTGTTGAGTACTTGTTTCGTATGTTCGTCTTGTACAGTGTAGATGTGATTGTCCAGTATTTTGATGATTTTAAAGGGTCCTTTGAATTTGGCTATTTTTTTGTTTCTCTTGTCTTGTTTTAGGAAAACCTTTTGATCAATTTTGAAAACGGTTAAGTGTTTCTTTTTATTAAGATTTTCGTTACGTTTTTGTTTAGTTAGAATTGGTTTGTCTTTTAATTCATTGTAAAGATGGGTCATTCGGTTTTTGTGATCATTCAAATAGTTTTCGTACAAAGTGTCGGTGCATAGGTCATACGGGTCTCTATTATCTGTGTGTCCAAACAAAATTTCTCGTGGGGTATATTTTAAGTTCGAATGTATTGAGTTGTTGTACGCCAGAATACAGTGAGGCATTTTTTCCGAATCAGGCGTATCTTCGAGAAGTCTAAAATGTTCAATTAGTGTAGAATGTATTCGTTCTACGGGTGAATTAGATTCATGGTGCATGGATTGTTGATGCAGTGTAGCGTTTTACACCACAATATATGTTGGTATAGTTGAATAAATTAAAGAGTGTTGATTTTATAGTTTTAGAGTATATTCACATAATATATACACATAGCACTTAAGAGTAACGTCTGCGTTGTTGGATGGTTATCGTTGAGATGATTCTGTGATAATACTTACAAACTAAGTTAAAATTTGGTAGGCTATCTGCAAGTCCCGTGGGGGTGTTGCAATAGCCAATGAAACGTTCGGTCACTTTTGGCGTGGAAACCTAAGATTTTGCGATTCCCACGAGCACGTGCACTGTCGGCAAAGGTTTTATTGGGGGTGAAAAGTGCCATAGCCTCTTAGAGTAATAAAGTAATAAACCTAAGAACTGCATTGAACGTGCTTATGAATAATTTTGGCAAACTGCACAAAACCGTGAGAACATTTTGAATTTAACTGAAACGTTGCAAACTACAAAAATACATCTATTTAATTAATATTAAAAATAGAGTCCAACATTCTCCCCCCTATTGAAAAGTTGGTTTTCAATTGATTAGTGTTTTAGTCACTTGCACTGTCACTTATGGGGAAAACACAGACACTTGATATTGGGCGCTTGATTTCGCCGCTTGATGTGTGAATGGTGACCACGCGATTGATGCCATCCTTCCCTGGATGGAGTTGAATGATTCTTCCCATTGTCCACTCTAGAGGTTGTGAATTTTTATCCTTGATGAGCACTAATTGCCCTAGCTGTGGATTGGGGCCAGAAGATTTTCTCCATTTTGAGCGTCCCTGTAATAGCGTGATGTATTCCTGGCTCCACCGTTTCCAGAAGTGTTGTTTCAGCTGCTGGATTCGTTGCCACTGGTTTAGACGTCCAGTCATTGTATTGGTTATATCCGGATGCGGAATTTGGCTTGATGAGTCCCCAATTAGGAAATGGTTTGGTGTTAGAACGGACAAATCGTTTGGATCGTTGGACAAAGGAATTAAAGGTCTGGAATTTATTATGCCTTCGATTTGAATCAAAACAGTATTAAAAAGTTCAAAAGTTAAATTCGAATCGCCTAGGATACGTTTGAGATGATTTTTTACTAACTTGACAGATGATTCCCATAATCCACCAAAGTTGGGAGCTCTTGGCGGATTAAAATGCCATTGAATGCTCTTATTTGTTAGTGTGTTGATGATTTTGTTTCCGTTAAGCTCTGACTGAAATAATGCCGATAAGGTTTTTAATTGATTATTGGCACCTATGAAATTTGTGCCGTTGTCCGAGTATAAATCGGTAACCGTGCCCCTTCGCGCTATAAACCTGTCAAGGGCTGCCAAAAAGGCTTCTGTAGTTAGATTGCTCACAAGTTCAATATGAACTGCTTTTGTTGCCATACAAATGAAAATTGCAATATAAGCTTTGACTAATCTTGAGCGTCGACTCGTGTTTTCTTTGATAAAAAAATGGCCGGCGTAATCAACACCAGTTTTGATGAAAGGCTTACCTGGGCTAATACGACAACTCGGCAAATCACCCATTATTGGGGTATATGATTTCGGGTTAGCGCGAAAACAAGGAATGCACTGTTTGACACAAGTTTTTGTTATAGATTTGCCAGAAATTGGCCAATATTTTCGTCTCACCGAAGCAAGCGTTGTGGCTATGCCTGCATGTAATAGTTGCTTGTGTTCGTTACAAATAATTAATTTGGTTAATGTGCTTTTGCTGGGCAAAATAATCGGATGAATTTGATTAAAAGAATAATTTGAATTTTTGATTCGCCCACCAACGCGAATTATCTTGTTTTCATCCAAAAATGGATTTAAATATAACAATTTGCTTGATGGTTTTATGGGTTTACCTTTTAATAAGTACACGTATTCGTCTTGAAATTCGATTGGCTGTATGGTTTTGATCAGGGCTGTTTCTGCATTTTCTAATTCCCTTGTTGTTAAATGACCAGTTAATTTGGCCTGATTAGTTTTGTGTGCTAGACAGTTAAATTTAAATCTTAATAAAAGAGCTGCGATTCGCTTTAATGTGACATAAGATGAATATCTTTCGATTAATGAATTGTTTGTTTCAGTAGTGATTAAAGCAATATTTTTGAAGATACGTGCTTCTGGAATGTCTATTTCAGTATTCGTTATTTGTGTAGGCCAATGGTTAGAAGACTTGTTTAACCACAATGGACCATTCCACCACAGATTGCATGATTTTAATTGTTTCGGATTTATTCCACGTGAAATAATGTCTGCAGGGTTGTCCTGCGTGGGCACATAGTTCCATTTAGCGTTGGGCAAGAGGTTTTGTATTTCTGTGACGCGGTTTGCCACAAATTGTTTCCATCGGTTTGGAGATGCAGCTATCCATGATAACGTTATCATTGAATCGCTCCAATAACATTCGCGATTGATTTTTACATTTAAAGAGGTTTTGACCTTTTTTGCTAAATTTGCAAGTAGTAAAGCACCGCAAAGTTCCAAACGAGGTATTGAAATTGTTTTCAATGGCGCAACACGTGATTTTGCGCAAATTAATTGCACGACAGTCTGATTGGAGTTGTTTGTAGACTTGATGTAAATACACGCTCCCATGGCTGATCCCGAAGCATCAGAGAAACCATGCATCTCGATTAGTTTTGGATTATTGCATAAAACATGTCGCGGAATTGAAATTTGATTTAACTCGTCCAATTGTGATTTGAATTCTGCCCATTGCGTGTAAAGATTTGACGGTATTGATTCGTCCCATGATAAGTTTAGTTGCCACAGCCGTTGCAAAATTATTTTTGCTGTGACAACACATGGACCCACTAATCCGAGAGGATCGAATATCTGTGCAATTTCCGATAGAATTGAGCGTTTTGAAATGCGTGATTCTGAATTGAGTTGAATCGAAAATTGCAATGAGTCTGTTTTGTTATTCCATTGAATGCCAAGCGTTTTAGATATGGCTTGGTTGTCTAGGCTAGCGAGATTGATTGGTGTTTGATGATCTGATTGTTGAATTGACCTGTCATTAGAGACCCACTTTCTGAGTGTGAAACCTGCGGTATTTAGAATTTGCGTTGTTTCTCTTTGAATTTGTTTAATTTGTGTTGATGTTTCACCGCCAGAGTGATCGTCGCGGATTACAGCATGGTGAGGTAAATAATGACCGTTTGCGATTTGATTGGTAGCTGCTTCAGACATGTGACCTAGGCTAGGGTATTCATCCATGAATTCGACGTATTGTTGTTTTAACGATTGATTTTTTAAGAGTTTACGTTCTAAAGAGTAAAAACAGCTTACTGCCTTCGAATAGGAATCACCCAGTTCATTTGGATTTTCTTTAAAAGGAATGGAGACTGTGAATCGTCCCGTTTCATCTCGAGTGGTCGTTTGTTGGAAATAGTTTTCGCATAAAACGTCTTCCTTTGACTGATTATTAGATTCGTTTACGCATGATTCGAGGGTCCAAAATTTCTCCAATTGCGTTTGAACTTGTTTGTTTATAGAGCAATTGCTTATGATTTTGTTTGGAAAGACTGGATGTGTAAGAGGACCAGAGATGATCCAGCCTAGTTTGGTTTTTTGAATGATTGGCTGATTGGAGCCGCAATTTATTGCTCCGACACATAGTAAATTCCAGAAAAGATCTGCACCGATTAAAACATCTATATCTGATGATTTATTAAAATCTGGGTCAGCAAGCTTAATGTTTTCTGGGATATTTAATTGATTTCGATTAAAAGAGACTGTTGGAAGATTTTCCGTGATTTTGTCTAGAACTAAACAACTGATGTTTGATTGAAAATTAATGTGTTTTGATTTAATTGTGACAATGGACCGGTGTTTGATCCTGCATGATGCTTGATTAATTCCGACTAGCAGCGAATTCGTCGGTAGTGGTTGAAGATTAAGCCTTTTGAATAAATTGCTAGTGATCATACTGCATTGCGATCCAGGGTCTAATAATGCACGGCAATTTGACCACGTTCCGCGTGAATTTCTAATTTCAACGATTGCAGTGGCTAAAATGACTTGAGCGGTGTTGAAATTAGAATGGTATGCTGCTACATGTGTTTCTGGGTTCGTTAAGTTCGAATTTGTTTGTTGATGTGTTTGAATTTCAGTTGTAGCTTGATTACTGTTGCCGAAATGAAGGAGAGTGTGGTGCATCTTATTGCAAGTGCGACATGGAATTGACTTGCAATCTTTGGTAAAGTGGTTAGCTCTTAAACAATTAGTGCATCTTTTTGAATTTTTAATATAGTTGAATCTATCTTCAACCGGTAGACTGATGAACGATTGACAGTAATAGATTTTGTGAGCTTCTTGACAATATGGGCAGCTTTGATTTACTATGCCCGCAGCACAATTAAAATTGATTTGTTTCGTGAATTTATTGTGAGAAGCTTTGGAGGGTTGGTTTGAATATTCTTTTGACGAAGTGTCAGGTTGAATTTTGTGTGATAGCTTTGCACGTTTTATAAGAAAATTACAAAAAACTTCAGGTGTGGGAATTTCAATTGAGATGGATTCTTTTTCCCAATCGCGTTTTGCATCTGTGTCTAACTTCTTTGAAAGCAAGAGAATTAATACTCTATTTAATAGGTTACTGCTTGAGCTGTCTAACACTTTGATGGATTCTAAGTGATTCGATATGTCGTCTGCAAATTGACGAATGCTGTTTGATTCCCGTTTTGGAGATTTAACATCTAAAAGCCCTTGAATATGCTCTAATATAGTGCCCTCTTTGTCGTCAAACCTATCGCATAATCTATTCCAAGCAATTGTGTAATTTTGGTCAGTGACAAAAATTGATCTAATTACTGTAGCAGCATCACCGATTAATGAACCTTTTAAATATTGAAATTTGTCTACAAATGAAAGTAATTCATTGGAATGAATGAGTGATTTGAAAAGATCGCGATAATTTGCCCAATCAGTTTGCCTTCCATCAAACGTGTTTAATTTCAACTCAGGTAGCTTAAGTTTAGGTGTCTGAAAGTTAGCATTAAAACTGGCAACAGAAGTAGCACGTATTGTTTCGCTTTGTGATATTAATTGTTTAGCCATAGATAGCGCTTTATAATAAATTAACTCGAAATGCTCTCGCTCATTGGCTTCGGTCGTTAGATCGGTTAAAGGGACAAGTTCCTCGATTTCGCATTGAATTTCGTTAAATTTATTAATTAAAGGTTTAGCATCATCATATCGCATTTGGATATCTAAGGAAACATTATCTTCACTTACAGAAGCAATGAACGTTTGAAATCGTTCTAAGTTTGCAACTATTACTAGGCGTCGGCGTTTTAATTTATCTAAAGCATTGGCATCTGTTAAACTCATTTTGATTCAAATCCGGCAAGTGAGGTAAACACAAAATAAAGGATTGTTTTGGGGACTTACCGCTGTGGTTATATTGTTAAGATGACTTGGTGGACTCCTCGTGAACTCGTGGGGGGCCTTAGGTGCGCTGTAGGCTGACCGCTTCCGCTGCCGATTCTGAGGTTGGTCGCTTGAATGGATTTACTTCACAATTTTTGCCCGAATTTGTTGTATTAATTGTTTAAACTGTATCCGGCTCGAAGGACCACATGGATTGTTGATGCAGTGTAGCGTTTTACACCACAATATATGTTGGTATAGTTGAATAAATTAAAGAGTGTTGATTTTATAGTTTTAGAGTATATTCACATAATATATACACATAGCACTTAAGAGTAACGTCTGCGTTGTTGGATGGTTATCGTTGAGATGATTCTGTGATAATACTTACAAACTAAGTTAAAATTTGGTAGGCTATCTGCAAGTCCCGTGGGGGTGTTGCAATAGCCAATGAAACGTTCGGTCACTTTTGGCGTGGAAACCTAAGATTTTGCGATTCCCACGAGCACGTGCACTGTCGGCAAAGGTTTTATTGGGGGTGCAAAGTGCCATAGCCTCTTAGAGTAATAAAGTAATAAACCTAAGAACTGCATTGAACGTGCTTATGAATAATTTTGGCAAACTGCACAAAACCGTGAGAACATTTTGAATTTAACTGAAACGTTGCAAACTACAAAAATACATCTATTTAATTAATATTAAAAATAGAGTCCAACAGTGCAACGGAGTAGTTACATGCAGATCGATCTTATGTATTTTTAGAAATTCTTTAATAATAGCGGTATCGAATTCATTATCGGCAATAATCTTTTTGGGAATAGCATAATTTGAAAAATATTTAAACAGGGCGTTTGTTACGTCGATTCCATTACGTGATTCTAACAAGTAAGCTTGGGTGAACTTACTGAAATTATCGATAATTGTAAGATATTGGGTGTTATTTATGTGAAAGATGTCTATGTTAAGACATTGGAAGGGTTTATCATATGTGGGTGTAAATTGAAAAGGTAATTTATTGGGGTTACGATTGTACTTTTCTCTTTTACATGTATCACAATTCGTGATAAATGTATCGATTTCCTTGGTCATTCCTTTCCAATAGTATAATCTTTGGAGGTGCTCTATTGTCTCGTTGATCCCTCTGTGGTTGGTATCACCGAAATGGTAATCGGCGATATATTGTTTTCTATGATCTGGGTTTGTGACATAAGTAACTTGTTTAATACATTTATGGAATTTCGGAGAGTTAGCATTAAGGTTTTCTGAAATAAATTTTGAAAATTTCTCAAACGTTCCTTCGTTTTGGAATATTCAATAGTAGTGTAGTTTAGGTGAACAATGTTCGATAAGCAATTGCATAAATTTTTCTATATAGTTTTGGTTGTTGATAAATACGGTTATATGGGAATATCCGTCAAAGTTATATATTTGCATGGGTTTAGGAATTACGGCGTTTATAAATTCGATTTGGTTTTTATACCTTTGTAAAGGTAATTCTGCGATGTCAATCACGGGTGTGGAAGATTGTTGTGAATGTATGGTATCCGGTACAGAATTGTTGTCATTGTCATTATTCACGGCACCAGGTGCAGGTGTTGGTTTTTCGTCTTTCTTTTTAGTAATTATTATGTCCGACAGAATTTTAATTTTTTGTTTCGTAGGTGGGTTAATTACTGGTATCGTAAAATCGGATAGGTCAGGTGGATCTGGTCGATTTGCTATGATACTAGCATTATCGTCAAAATCGGGTTCTGGTGTGTCTAATTGTTCAATTGATAGGGGATTTATATTAATTCGGCTTAAGGCATCAGCTACCTTATTGGTTTTTTCTGGTAGGTATTTAATGGTAAAATTATATTCTTCTAATTTTATACTCCAACGGGTTAATTTAGAATTTGGCTCTTTGATGTTGCGAAGCCATATTAAAGGTCTATGGTCTGTAAATATTGTAAAATGTACGCCATATAAATAGGGGCGGAAATGTTTGCAAACCCAAACAATGGCTAATAATTCTCGTTCTATTGTGGGGTAGTTAATTTCGGCTTGGTTAAGGGTTCTTGATGCATAGCTAATAGGTCTGTTATTTTGTGATAATATTGCTCCAATAGCAAATTTGCTAGCATCTGTAGTCAGTTCAAATGGTTTTGTAAAGTCAGGATAAGCTAATATTGGATCATTGGTTAACAAGATTTTTAATTTCTCAAATTGTTCAATGAAATTTTGATCGTGTATAATTTTTGAATCTTTCTTTAAACATAAAGTCAGGAATTTTGTTGTTTTAGCATAATCTTTTATAAATTTTCGATAATAACCTAAAAGTCCTAGAAACGATTTTATATCAGTTCTAGTTTTTGGTAAGGAAAATTTCATAATAGCACTGATTTTATCTGGGTTTGGTTTTACACCATCTTTGGTAAGGATATGTCCTAAATAGGCAATGGATTTTTTTAAGAATTCGGATTTGTCTAATTGTATTTTTAAATTAGCAGTGCGACATTTTTCAAAAACATGTCGTAGTTTAATCATGTGTTCTTGTAGGGATACTGAATAAATAATTATGTCATCAAGGTAAACCATGCATTGTGTGGGTGTTAGGCCAATCAATGCCTGATTTATAAGTCGTTGAAAGCTGCTGGGGGAGTTTTTGAGCCCAAATGGCATTCGTTTAAACTCAAAATGGCCCTCTTCAGTAGAAAAGGCTGTCTTTTCTCTATCAGCTTTGTTTACTTTAATTTGATGAAAACCTGAGGCTAAATCAAGGGTAGTAAAATATTCAGATTTACCTAAATTGTCAAGTACTTGTTCTATGAGAGGTAATGGGTATTTGTCTTCTATAGTATTTTCGTTCAATTTCCTATAGTCAATGACTACCTCCATTTTTGTTTGCCTGAACTATCTAATTTTTTTGGAACGATCCATATAGGTGCGTTATACGGTGACTCTGAATGTTCAATAATTCCGTCAGCAAGCATTTTGTTTATCTGGTTTTTACTTCTTCGCGATGAACATGAGGGTAGCGATAATTTTTTGTAAAGATTGGAATGTCATTTTTTGTACGTATAAAATGTCTTGTCAAGTTTGTGTAAGTCAATGGTAGTTCTGGGTGATGAAAAATGTCTTTGAATTCGTAACATAGAGTCGTTAATGCATGAGCTTCTTCAGCATTTAAATGTGTTGTATTAATGTTTTTTAAGTTTTCATTTTGAAGTTGATTTCGAGATTTTAAATCAAAATTTTGATTCTGAGTATTGATGTTATTTATTTCTATTAAATTTGAGTGTTTATAGTCATCTAATAACAGTGGGTTGTAAATATAAAATTCTTTTGTCTGATTGGATGTATTAATTGCTGTTGTATAAAAATAATTATTATGGACTTTAACCAAAGAGCATATAATGAGAAGAGGCGCAAGCTTATGGCTGTAAACGTATTGCTTGTTAATTGGGTTGCATACCACTTTTCTCGAATTAAAATGTGGAGAAAGCAAATGTTATTTCGGGTTTTCTACCTGAAACCAGCGGCACTAACCCTCAAGTGACTCGAGCTCGAAGATAAATTGCCCATGTTGCCAGATCTGTTGCCGCATTGTAAGAAGCTCGTACGGACCAGCAAACTACAAGGCCTTTTACAATCCAGATATTCGAATTTGTTAAAATCCGGAAAGGCATTTTTCCGAAATTAAGTAAGATTTCAATGAGGTCACAAATGCGCGCGCACAATTCTTCGTTGTTGTAAAAAGCGTGTTTTAACGAGAACGATTTTATTGTTATTTTAAATTTCTTAATCGGTATCATTCGAATATCCGGAGGTAATAAATTAAAAAACTTCGGTGCATGGTATAATGGCCCGTTTCGGCTATTATTGAGGCGCAGGTAATCAACGCAGATATTATTTTTATGTATGCTTGAATTTGGGGCAACCGCCGACGGAAATTCTAATCTAGCCGTGTTAATGAATTTCAGTTACAAAAATTCTGTAAATGTTCTTTTACAATTGTCTAAATAAGGAGATTTTTAGAACATGTAACTGGACAAAGACAAATCTCTTTATTTGGACAACTGTAAAAGAACATTTACGGATTTTTGTTACAGCAATTCATTAACAGGGCTAAATTAAAGTTTCTAGAAGCCATTTAAATATATATTAATTAGAATGGAAAAATATTCCACTTAAAAAACGCCTTGCATGGAAAACCTAAAAATTGTGCAAACATACTACTTTTCGGTAAATAATAAAAAATCTAAAGAAGTAATTAACATTTTATATTATTTTTCCCAATTATGAATCTTTAAAGTGTTCACATAAAAAATGAATTTTAATATTACACCTTTGTACGTGAAATTTTGAAAATATTTAAAAAATTTAAAATTTACTCTTTAGCTAAAGTTAAAAAATAGGTGTTTTCTGGCTTTGAGATTGTTCAGTTAGCTAAAAATAACACACTCTAAAAAATCTCAGAGTTTTTATTATTTACCGAAAAGTAGTATGTTTGCATAATTTTTACGTTTTTTATGCAATGCGCTTTTTAGGAGAAATATTTTTCAATTCTAATTAATATATATTTAAATGGCTTCAAGAAACTATAATCTACCACTGTTAATGAATTACTGTTACAAAAATCCTGTAAATTTGGATTTGGTGTTGATTCTAAACAACTTTTCTTAATAACTTTCTGTCGTATTTGCTACATAAAAGGCACACTAATCTACAGAAAAATATGTTGAAAATTCGTCTTTAACCAAGGAGGGCTGAACCTCAAGACGTGAAAAATTAAATCCAAAATTTTTTACATTTACAAGAGTCGTTTCACCTACCCGGGGAATAAAAAATAAAACACAGGTTTTATGTTTCAAATATCAAATAACAATCTTTATTTATTTTATTGTTTGCAACCTAGCAATGTGTAACCAGATTACATGTAGGTAAACCCCCAAGATATTTGATTTAGTTACGTGGGGTTATGTTTTAGAGAAGAAAAAACTATGGAGAACTATAAATTTAGTAAATAGTTATCCCTATCTGCAAAAAACTTCTATCTTTTTAACAAAAATAATAACAACACTAAAATATAACAATATAAATCACACAACACAGGTAGCGGCAACGATTTTTTGAAGTGCGATCTTGCAGCTGTTGCTTTGGTTGTTGTCTGCAAGCGAATGTGTCTCGCAGAATTCTGAAATCAGAAAACAGAGCGAGCAGCGGAAACTTAAAACATGTAATACCTACAACGAACTAAAAAGTACTTTGCAAAGCAGCAGTATTGCATTACTTAATACTGTAAGCAGGCTTAATGCGATCTTAGCTTACAGTACCCTTAACACCCTGCAAAACAAAGTACTTATCGGTCCTTTTAATTACTTTTAAAGGGTCCAGATATGTAGGCTAAAGACTCTTTGTTTGCGTACTGTTAGGCAAGAACACATTGTACAATTTGTCATATCTTTGCTGATATAGCATTTTGCAACCTAGCAATGTGTAACCAGGTTACATGTAGGTAAACCACTACAGTATTGTAACACTAGTTATGGAAAGACTAATGTGTAAAAAATAAATATATTTACGAGGATATAGAGCGTATTTACCTACTCGTACATAGGCACCGAAAACACCATTTGCTTAAAAATCTAAAAATGTGTATTCTAAATATTATTTAAATGCTGTACCCGTTTGCTACTTGCACTTTTATATTGACCTGCTACTCGCAAGTCGCGAGATAACCACTTAAGTGTTTTATATAATTTACACATTATTAAATGATTTACGAAAAACATTTTATGTTCGTAGCACCCGTTATCGTCCTTGAACCATTCTGGTTTTAATGTTTTTATCTGATTTACACTTAACACTAACAACTGTTTCTTAAAATGTAATGAACTCTTGAAACTTAAAAAATATTTTGAAAATATTTGTAACACAACCGTTGCAACATGTGTTGTAATTTGTGTAGGTGTTTTCAAATATTTCACGCACTCATTGTTACTGAAATCTTTTTCTAATAAAAGTAGTTCACTTGCTGTGCTTAGTGGCTCTTTTGTACACATGAAACTTAAACAGGCTGCACAGTTATATTTTTTCAAAGTTTTATGTGCTACGTAACCAGCGACGTATACAATAGAACATTTCTCTAAAGTTGATTCTTCTATCGCGGGTTGGATGCATAATGAGTGTTCTTGATTTATACTGTCTGATACAGTTTCAAAGTTGTCCTCATTAGCGGTAGTACGATTAATTTCAACTACTGGCAGAGATGCCTCGTCAAACTGCAGTTGTTCTAAATCGATAAGATTGTCTCCATCAACTTCGCAATTTGAATTTTTAGGGGCTTTTAAAAGCCTTACGTACATATTAAATTGTAGAATTTGTCGAAACGATTTGGCTGTAGGATTCGAACAGTTTCCACCCTTACGCCGTGCAGTAGCAAAGAAATTTTTAATGGGGTCTTGATTTAATCTACTCGTCAATAGAAACTCATAACCTTCACTCTTCAGATCTCGCCACAGTTCTAAAACAGCTTCAATAGTCAACAAAAAACCCTTAAAACAGTAAATACCCTCCCTTTGTTTGTGATTCTTTGTATATGACCTCCAACTCTGTATCCAGTTCTTCGACTGAGTTAAAAAAGTTCCAAATTTTCTCTTCTAATAGACAGGGCACATCGATAAGGGTTGGGGTCATTTAAAATTCTACTATTTAAAGTGTCAAACAGATTGTTCATTTTTAACAGAAACTCGGCTGTGTTAATAGCACTAGAACTTTGCAACTGGC
Organism: Agriotes lineatus; assembly: GCA_940337035.1. Taxonomy (NCBI): domain Eukaryota; kingdom Metazoa; phylum Arthropoda; class Insecta; order Coleoptera; family Elateridae; genus Agriotes; species Agriotes lineatus. The sequence continues at coordinate 58,768 of CALNHX010003841.1, read as the reverse complement.
CAGTTTTAATGCACGTTTTCATTGCTGCACTCATTGAATTGGAAAAAATTTGCGTAGCGTATTTCACCCTCATTTTTTGAAAACTGTTGGGATTAATATGAATGTCTGAAATTTTTATTGCGGCTCTAGCTGTAGTGGAAGATTTGTCAATTTGATAAGTTTTGTCTACGTCATTCCACGAGATCATTTTATCCTCAACAAAAAAATTGTTAGCAATTAAATTATTTCTTACGCTTTTTATTAAGTGTGGAACATCATACATGGCAAAAATTTTTACGACATGAATAAAAAAATATGGTCTATCTTCCGTTACTCCCAAATCCGCAAATGCAGCTCTGTTACTAGCTGCTTGATCACAAGTTGTAACTCGTACATGAAGACCTATCTTTTGCAATGCCTCAATATTTTTTACTATTAAATCACGCAGAGCCTCGTGTTTAACGCTTGTTGCAGATAAATAGTAACTTATGGGAAGTTTCCAATTTTTAATAAGTCCCCTGACCATAAAAACTAATGCCTGAGTTGCAACTTTATCTTCCCGTCCGAGGTGACCTAAATCTTGAAATCCCTCAATGTTATCGTGGCGAAAGTTGTAGTCAACACCCTTCTTTATACTAATTTCGTCGAAGAGCAAAACACACTGCTTTTCGTCGGTTGTCATACATCGGACTTTATTCGCTAGCTTCTGAAGAAGTTCGGTTTCAGTCCCCGTAGATAATTGATTTATTCTTAACCAAGATTCTATCGTGGATTTAGAAGGCAATGAAAATTTTAAATTTACCCGCATAAAAAGATACAGCGCGGGGGACTTGTAATACATACTCAAAGCCAGTTCCTTCTCTTCTTTTGACCAAGGGTGGCCTCTTTTGTGGAAAAGCTGCATATTAATAAATACTCGTACATTTTTCGGCTGCACACTCAAAATATTCATATCGAAAGGATTTTTCAGTATTTTTTTTTGCATGCGGTGAATTCGAGAATTTTTTAAGGCAATGGTTTTCCTTAATTTATTTATGCGTTTTTTGTATATGGGAGACGATGGATACCTTGGAACTCGTCTTTTAGTAGGCGTGGACATATCCGTCATTGCCTGCAATTGTTTAACAGATAATTTTGATTATAGAATATACAGGGTCCGGCAGAATGACCGACCCTATTTAAATTGTTAATAACTGTTTCAAATTTAAAAATATTTTAATTTTTTTTTTCAAAAATGTAAAGTAAAAACTTGCCAATTTTATTTACAATATAATTTATTTATTAAAAATATTAGCACTTGCTCCAAATTAATTTTGTTATTATTCAGTAATTGATGGAATTGTTCACAAAACGTAACCCGAACTTCTAAATCTCATGGTAGTAATTGGTGCACGACTTCTTGAACTTTGTAAGGATGGCATTTTAAATCCTTTAAAATACGGCGAAGAGTTCTGTTTGATAGACCTAACTTGATGAATTTAATCAAGTTGCCCAACTTGATGAATTTAATCAAATTAGGGATTAGGTAAATCTGTATTAGTGTGAAAATGAATAAGTATTTTAAAATTTGAAACAGTTTTAACAATTTAAATAGGGTCGGTCATCCTGCCGGACCCTGTACAAGGTCCACCCACTATGTGATTTTGGAATATATTTCTAAAACTATTAGACTTACTCAAAGATCACTTATATAGATTATTCAACACTATAATTAACGAACCAATAAAATATGTTCAATTTGTCAGAAACGACCAATCAAAATTGACTGTCTTTGAAAACACCTAATGTCACAGTGTTTTCACGCGAGCCCGATTGGTTTCAATGATTTCAATTTAGTGAGTAGCCTTTGACTGACATTTCTCCAAAATGTCAAAGTGAAGTTAGCGCATCAGCGTCGTTCTAAAAACTCATAATAATGGTGTAGGAAGCTCCAGTATTGAATTAATAGTGAAAAATGTGTGCTGTCGAACAAGGTAAAAGTAATCTACTCATATTGTTGAATAATCTTTCCAAATACCACTCAAGGCAAAATTTTTTAAGAGAATTTTTTTTCGTCAACATGTAGATTATTGCAAATTTAAAAGCAATAATTTGCATGTGAACGAAAAAAATTCTCAAAAAATTTTCACCTTTTGTGGTATTACCCTTGATTATTCAACACTATAATGAACGAACCAATGAAAATTGTTCAATTTGTCAGAAACGGCCAATCAAAATTGACTATCTTTGAAAACACCTAATGTCGCAGTGTTTTCACGCGAGCCCGATTTGTATTAATAATTTCAATTTAGTGAGTAGCCTTTGACGGACATTTCACCAAAACGTCAAAATGAAGTTTGCAAATCATATTCGTTCTAAAAACTCATAATAATTATGTTGGAAGCTCCAGTATTGAATTAATAGTGGAAATCGTTAAAAATGTGTGCTGTCGAACACGGTAAAAGTCATCTACCAATATTGTTGAATAATCTTTCCAAATACCACACAAGGCAACATTTTTTAAGAGAAATTTTTTCGTTAGCATGCAAATTATTGCAAATTTCTCTCAACAAAAACTGCTCAAATTCCACTCGACCTGCGGTATCGCGAAGTTTTTAACGCAGCGCAGTTTTGGTTTCGAGAAATTTAAACGCAATATTTTGCATATGAACGAAAAAAATTCTCAAAAAAATTTCACCTTGTGTGGTATTACCCTTGAAAATACTGTCTATCATTAATTATTGTACAATAGCACTCACCTGTAATAAAATAAGGTCTTCTTCCGAACCAGAATAGCGTGACGGTGAGAGATGTTCTTCAATTGGCAATTTCCCTCGGTTTGTGGTGTTCGTATACACTTTCGGAGCAATTTCTTTGATATGACTCACACGTGCATAATTGCCGCTTGTCGCCTATTCGTCAAGATAGCGGCCCAATTAAAAATCACATGTGAGTTAACGCCCTCAAACCTCGCATGCAATTTCTCAAGGAGCAGAAAAACACGTAATTACAACCATGTTATTCTTTTGGCTAAACAAAAGCCGAACGCCTAAGTTTTAAAAACAGCATTCGTAGGGCAAACGGCCCTAAAAACCCAGGCCAACAACCCGAGTTATTAGAATGTCATCGGCCGCTCGGACTAACAAAGACGGCTTAAAACTTTCCCTTTCACGGGGTTAAATAAGGTAAATAAGAACGAAGGTGTCAACTCAGAGAACTGGGCCAGCGCCGGAAAGAATTATCCATAAGGAGGTCAATGCAGATTTTGCAGACATGCCACGCAACAATTAAAGAAATAGCAAATAGCGCGAACCAATTAAATTACAAGTAATTTTAATAAGACTCTAGGCATGCGTGGTATGTAAAGAAGCATAATTTAATAAGGAAAACGATGGGCCAGATAAAAAAAGCCGCCGTACGAAAATAAGGACGCTAAATGCAAAAATCGATAAAATGCTTCAAATCAACCCCCGTAAGCGTAATTAGTTCATCCCACCCCAAACAAACGGACATCCGAGAGAAAGCGGTGGGAGTAAAAATCCCTTTAAAAAGAGCCGCAGCCGCCAGAAAAACCATCTTATCGAGCTCTGCTCTGGGATCAAAACCATCTTATCGAGCTCTGCTCTAGGATCAAAAACATCTTATCGAGCTCTGCTCTAGGATCAAAAACATCTTATCGAGCTCTGCTCTAGGATCAAAAACATCTTATCGAGCTCTGCTCTAGGATCAAAAACATCTTATCGAGCTCTGCTCTAAGACCAAAAAACTCTCTCAGCTTGGGCCCTCCGGCCACTAGAGAACTCCACAAACGGCCCAAAACCTTCTGTTCGAGCTCTGCTCACAGAAGTCAGCCCCGTGACTCCTTGGGATAACTCGAGCTATGCTCGTTATTGCTAAAGGGTGTCCGGGTTGCCGCAATCTACGCCTGCCATCCTCGCTGTCCACGCCTGGAGGAGCGTCCAGCCCCACGTCGAATCGAGCCCTAGTAGCCACCGACGTCGCCGCCCGTCTCAAGCCCAGGCCTACGCTGCGCTATGCCCCCGGTCCTGCCGCCCGCTATGCATAGCCCAGGCCCCATGGAGAACCTCGCCGTCTCCGCTGCATCGCTCCGCAGCACCGCGACACGCTCACGTAAGTTCTCAGAAACAAACACAGCTACTCGAATCTAGTTCGCAGGAACCAACACATGCGAGTGAAGACAGACGCCGCCGCCGTCTGCTCCTACGTCCAGCTCACTGCGAGGAGGAAGACGCCACCCAGGCCGCCTCCACGTACGCTGCTGCTCCCATGTCCAGAAGCACGCACCCTTCCACAGGCGCCGTCGCCGCCTACACCTACGTCCAGCTCACTGCGAGGAAGATGCCGCCACACAGGCCGCCTCCACGTACGCTGCCGCTCCTATGTCAGGGAGCTCGCAACACGCCAAAGACGCCACCGCCGTCTACATGTACCCCCCAACCTCCACAGAGGGGAATCGCCGCCAAGCGACGCCGCTCGCTTGCGCTACCAGCTGACGCCGTTCAGCCCCGCCGCCACTGCACCCATAGCAGAAAGCAGCCCCACACCACCTCCATGGAGGAAGCCATTCGCCGCCGCCGCAGCTGCATCCATAGCAGAAGGCCGCCCGACACCGCTTCCATAGAGGAAACCAATCATCGCCGCCGCCGCAGCATCCACGAAGGACGCTCGCCGCCGCCCCCTTGTAGCCAAAAGCTACGCAATGCCAACCTAGAGCCCACGCCTTCCAGCGGGGCCTAGCCATCGATCATCGAGGAAGAGGAGGATGGACAGCCGCCGCCCGAATTCGACGCCCGCCGTCCGTAAGCTCGAGGTTCGCTGCAGCAGCCCGCCCCTGGAGTGTGCTGTCGTCAGACGCGTTCTGCTCGGCCCCAAGGCGCCGCAAGCTTCAGAGAGACGCTAGCTGCTTGCGAATCAGAGAGCGCTCCGGCCCGTCGCGCATCACCCGGCTCGACGCCATCCCCAGGTAGCCCTTGAAACACCAGAAACTCCGCGCCACGAAGAGGACTTCGCCTGAGCTCGCGCTTTCAAGCACCGTCGCCCCGGCTTCGCACAGCTCCGCCGAGGACGCACCTGCCACGGCAATGACGCCTCAAGCCTCCGCCGCCGCCCCCTTGGCCTGCCGCCGAGGTGTGTCATCCTGCCTCCAGGTCGTCCGGAACGTGGACACCGCCCCGCCCCCAAAGGGCCTCGCTAGGACGCGAGCCCTAGGTCTAAGAAGTCCTGGCCGAAGTGTTCCTGCTGCCAGGTCGACCGCCACCATCCGCTTCTCGCCCTCGGAGATGCCCTCCACCGGGCACACACACGGCGTATTTTACTTTATTGTTTTTATATATATTTTTTTTGGGAGTAATTATATAACATTGTACATAGTAATTGTAAATAAACGCACACTTAACAACCAATCAGGATCTTCTCCAGGAGCGCCAATAGCCGTCTTTCGTGGACATCCCTACCGTGAGCTAGCTTGGTAAATGGTCATAAAAAGCCATTTTTAACCTTCGTCACGCCCTCGAGTGTGAGGCCAGTGTCGTATTGTGTTATCTTTTTTTAACAAAATTTTCTCCGGCGACACAGGAACACATTGTTCAGTCAAGCCCTGAATACTGGTAACCTTATTCGTTTTGTAATGCAACGGAATTGCATCAAAAACTAATTTATTTTTTAATGAATTCATAAAATGGTGTTCACTAAAATGCACGGCACAAATTCGCTTTTCACGTAATTGTTCAGAAGAGAGTTTATAAAGATTCAGATTTCCACAATTAGTTAACCACTTCCCACGTCTGCAGGTATCTTTCGGAAAACGAAAGAAACTTAAATCGCAGTCTTGTTTGCGATTTCGCAAACAACCAAAATAGGCACATGTTAAAGGAGCCATTGAAAATGTATTATTATGACTTGCGTCGCACCAATTATTAACGCGAAGACTACTTAAAACACAATCTCAATACGTAAATACGTTGAATACAGGATTTAAATCCAGATCTTACTAAACTGTAAGGTACTGTACCATCAGCTAGCTTGTTCTGAACTAAACTAAAATCAAATTACTTGTCCTAATTTCCTAATTCATTTTGTTGTAAAGATCACATGTTTCTTTACAAACTACAAAGTTTGAAGTATTTATGGCTAACCCAAAAGCAAAGAACAGAGTACCTATTTTAGCCAGAAGTACAATTTGTCTCGGTTCTCGTATTTATTTATAGATATTGACCTACCCGTTCTAGCGAGTTACAGCTAATAAATAAAGAAAATGAAGCATTTATTTTCGCTAGAGATTATATAATGTTAGTCACATAAAATATTTAAAACGACCATCTAACGAATTTAATGCTTTTATAAGTATTTTGATAAAACAATTTCCCACATTTTATGAAAATTATAAATTATGTAACAGAACAAAAAGAATGTATAACAATTATGAAAGATTTTAGAAATTTAACCTGCGAAACTCATTTACATTATGTCATTTCTCTTTTTATTAAAATTATGATTAACAGCATTCACAAAAATATAATTCAAAAGGTACATTATAATAATTCTAAAAATAAACTTCCAATTTTGTCATCTCAATAAGGCAGGCTACAGTGAAATGAATGCTTCATTTTACGATGTTCCACAGATTTTATTCGAGATATTATTAACTAAAAATAAATTTTAATTGTACAGAATAACTTGTTTATAACTTGAATTGAATTTCCTATTGTAGTCTTGCACGTGTGGCGGCGCGGCATACACGATCGTTGACAAAGAAAACAAAATAAACCGTTCATTTTGCATGGAATGTGCCGCCTTTAAAATAATCGTCTAGCGGTCATATTTATTTAGCAGTGCCTCGATTTTTTTGCTGAATATCAAATTGATATCATACGAACTCTAGCTCCAGTATATCTGATTAGAAAATAATGATAAATGATGTAGGTAGGGGAGGTTTTTTGGAATTACCTAAGTCAAAAAATAATGCTGTTATAATATTTAAGATCATTTAGTAGCTTATTTGTGTATAATGACGTTTCTTTTACGCACAGTAGTAAAGGGCCATAAATAACTCGACCCTTAGCTTTAAGAGCCGTTGGGTTGGATGTCTTTTGTTGTCGGACGGGTTAAATCTATCCCAGATTTGCCAATGGTCCGTTTCCTGTTTTAAGAGACACTTGTGAAATGTGTTAGATTTTAAGAAGCTGTAAACAAACGGAGGAGGTCGAGGTCGGCTCAGGGAGCGATTGAAATAATAAATGTTTTATTGATTTTACGGTGTTTTTTAATTTCTCACAATTAAAAACATTTTTCGAAATTATGCACGCAATTATGAAACTACAGTAAACTAGAGCTGATATTTACTTGATCACTCGATATACTATAATCAAAGAGCACTCAATGCTCTTTGCTATAATGCTGACAAAACTAATATAGCTGATTTTGTGAGGCCTGTGAAATCTGACACTTTATGTGGGTGACCGCCCGACTCTGTTTTGGCTAAGAGACAATGGGAAATTTTGTCTGCGTTTTGTAACCCAAGTTACTTTCGTTCGAAGGTTGTGTTAACCTTGGCAACACCGCACTTTAGTTTAAACCAACGAATTCTAGAATTATAGTTCTGCTCTGAGCTGTTTAACTGGGATCCCTCCTGCCAGAGGGATAAGACCTGGGAGCCTAGCGGGCGGGAGATTTTAAGCTATACGCTAATACTGCCTAGCGCTGAGTCTCTTCTCATTATATGCTCTTTGCTTTAACTATAACTCTAGGTGTTCTACAGTCTTTGTCAAATATTATTTTGTCACATAAATATGTACCATTACTATTTACAGTTGGTAAAATAATTTGTTTTTCTGATCTAGGGGGTAGATATATTCGTTTAAGAGGCTGTGAGTGTTGATTTATTTTAGAAAAATTACATTCGTTTCTTTTTTGAACTTCTTGTTTAAGTTTGGATTGATTGTAGTGGAAGGGGATAATATTTTGCTCGGTTTGAATATGCATCCATTTAAAATCAATGTTTGCATTTATATTTGCTAATAAATCGGATCCTATTAATCCAACATAATCAGGGCTAAAATTAAACATATAGCACATATGATTTCCGGGCTCTAAAAATAATGAGTTTATCGGAATATCGGCTACTTGATTATGTGTCGTAGTACCATGGGGTGTGGTTATTTGAAAATTATAATTATATATTAAATTTGGAAAATGTTTTTCTACAAATAAAGGTGATATTAGCGTTTTACTGCTGCCGGTATCAATTAATATTTTATCTTGTGTTCCTGGTATTAAAATATACGGTAAATTAGATTTAATTGTTGTTACAAGAAAAGTTTCAATTTTATCCAAGGCTGTATTTAAAAATTTACAGAGTCTGGGTCAATGTCGTGTTCTTCTGAATAAACATTCTGGGAATCGTTGTTTATATTTGTTTCAAGTGCGTCGGCTTCAAGAAGTGGGTCAAGTTGGGCATTACGTTCTGTGTCGATATCATCCTGATGGAATTCTTCAAAATCGTAATTGCTCGGCTGGGCCACTTGTAAATGATTAGAACGAAAATTTGGTCTTTTGTTTGGATTTAAATTTTGAATATTACTTGTTAGGGATCGTTTTGGAATGGCGGCGTGTATCGTAGATGTTTGCATTTTTTCAACAGGATTATTAGGGACAAAATTTTGTTTCGGAGCGAAAACATTTCTTTCAAAAGGTTGTCGATACCAACCTGGGGTTTGAGAAAAATTACGTTGTAACGTGGGATTCTGAGGGCTTCGGAATGTATTAGGAAACTGTGGAATTGATTGTCGTTGAAAATTTTGATTAGGTCTAAAATTATTGTGTTTCATTTGTTCATTATATTTAATCCATGGGTTGTTTTGAAAATTCTGACGATTCATTACTGGTTTATTACTTTCAGTTTGTAAATAATTACGAGATGCATTTTGAGAATAGCGTATATCTAGTTCATCTCGAACGATTGCGATAGCAGCTTCTAGGCTATTAGGATTTCTGGCTCGTAACAAAGTGCCAAATGGTTCATTTAAACCGCTCAAAAAGGATCTTAGGGCTAGATTTTTTGAATTTAATAATTTATAATCTTTTATAGGTCTGGCTTCAGGTCCAAGGGAAATTTTTGAATTAAAAGTTGCTAGATGTGTTCTAACTCTGTTATAAAAGTCAATAGGGGATTCTTTCAGATTTTGTTTCATTTTTTGCAAGGTCTATGGTTAAATTTAATTCTGATCGCTGATCTCCAAAGTTATTGATTAGTGTTAATTTTAATTCATTCCAGGTGTTGAATTCATAGCCGGTAACGACTTCTAAAGCCTTGTCTTTTAATTTATTTCTAACGGATGAAAGTAAAAATTTATTAATATAAGCTTCTGGCTGAGCTGGTATTAAAAATTGGGATAAAATTAGCTCAACAGATCTAATAAATTCTGATAAAGTTAGTGGGTTACCGTCGTAACTTGGAATTTCAGAAACCATTCGTACAGAAAAACCTGGTGGGAATAAATCTGCCATGTTTCGATTTGCTTGTACTTGGTTGAAAATTAAACGTGGTGGTCTCAGCATAAAAATTCACTATTATTTTTAGCGATTGATTTTTATGTTAGTAAACAGTTTATTTTAGGGAAAATGTAACACAAAGCAGTGCTTAATCTGTGCGATGATGAGTCAAGCTTACTGCGTTCTGTTACGTACTAAGTAGGCTAAATAAATATTTAGAACTATATTATTAGTGGGTTTATAATTTGTTTAAAAACAAACACACACACACTTTAAAACGTAAAAGGTTGCTTACTTCATATTTGTAGTTGGAACGTGTAGACTTCCTTTGGAGTGGTCCAGGTAATCCGTGGTTAATTACAGGTGTAGACTTCCTTTGGATTGGTCGTTACGAGTGATCTCGATGATCAGAAACTCCGCGATGGAGCAGGTGTCTGCGATAGATTGATGTCTCCGATAGATTGGTCCAGTAGTCGGCGGTGCTGCTTTTTGGCGATGTTTGTCCTCCAAGTTGCGTTGCTTCGTACCGGTGTTGGTTGATTTCGGAATACTTGGTTAAGTATTAAAATACACAAACAAGCGTAAAATAAAAATAAAATTTTTTTTTCAAAATTTCACAGTGCCCTTTTGCCAAGTATCCTACCGACTGCGCCAGTTAAGTTGCCAATCGTGGCCTTAACGAAAAAAAACTTTATTTATTTTACTACACAAGTTTTTTAATTAATGTAGGAGTTACAAATTTGTACAGAGTAACGTTCTGTAAGAAGCACATCTAAAACTAGCAACGTTCTATAAGACACAAATCTATAAACTAACTTAAAATTACACAAGCACGGCTATTTATAGCCTCTGCCATCTTCGGGTGGGGTGACCGAGTGGTGTCACATAATTAGACAATATTGCGCAACGTTTTGCAACGTTTCGCAATGCTACACTTCTTTGCAAGTTCAGAGAATTCTAAATATAGAATTCGTGGCAGCAAGCGACATATATGTTCTTAAGTGGTTGAGTGGTTTACATTACTTAATTGATAGTCAAGTGGTTACATTACTCGCGACGGCCGGCCACCGTTCACAAACGGCGGTTATTTGACTGGCGTTAGTCAACGACGTGAATTTTAGCTTAGTTAAATTTGAATATATCCCAGCAAACACGGTTAAATAACATTTACATATATGCTATGTAACATTGTTCTTTCTTATATTACATGTAACATCACCAGGTTATTACATGTTTGTTGCATGTAAGTTTCAATTTCCCACTCAGAGTAATATAACTACAATGTAACAACTATAAAATTTTGTTATATATCTGTAACAGTACAGGTATATCACTGTTATGTAACTGTTTCAACTAGTGTAACATTGATGTTATATGTTTGTTATGCAACCTTATTATTGTCATTTTGTAACATTTATATTACACATTTATAACTGTAATATTTAGCCATACTGTACGTTATTTTATTGTTATCAGTAGTTATAACACTGTTATATCCTTGTTATTTGCAATTATTTATCTACAGAATATTGTAGTCATCCACCGTACAGAATAATTCAAATTTGAGCCACACGGTTGACATTCTGCTTATTATATGAGCGATGTTAGATTTCAGTAGGCAACCTTTTCCATTCTTTAAAAATTATTAATGGATTGTTAGATATGCAACTTTGTCAAATATTAAGCTACTCTTTTATATTTTACAAAATAAGCACGATCCCAATGACGAGGCTCAGATTGAAATCATCCTATACTTAACATTGCTGTACAAACTGCAACAATAGGGGAAAGCAAAAACCCATTTATTGCATTAATATTTTATTTTACTATAAAACTATTGTACAATAAAAATTATTCCAACGGAACATTACAATTCTGTTTTTTGTTCACGCACAAAGCGCTGCTTTGCGAAACGAAACCACTCGCTTCCTATGGTTTCGAATTCGTTTTCTTTTAATGCTGTGTAGGTCATGCATACTGCTTCTGAAATTACAAAGTAAATATTGAGTTCCTCATTTTTAGTAGTATTTTACATACCTTTAACGAATCTTAAAATAATAAGTGTCGACACTCGAAAATTATGACGGTGTCCCATCCACGAACACCCCATTGCACATTCATTGGTAAATATACGCTTTAGTATTCTATTGGTGCTATCCTTTGGAGAATTGCCCCCAACGTGCCGGATAATTTTTTTCTAAAAATAAGATACATATATAAATATAGGTGTACAATTCATTTTCCAAATATTCTTTAATTTCGAATGTTATTTTTAAAGTTTGCGTAACTGTTCAACGTGAAAAGTTGGAAATATAAACCTTACTGACAAAGTTTCCATTAAATAAATAAATAGTAAATACAAAATAAATATTTTATTAAATTACGACAAAAAAATTCCAATTACGAATTCTCAATACTCACAAATAATGCTGCTGCTTCATTATTAGTAGTTAGGAGCTCGTTGAATTCCAATATACCCTCAACATTTTTCAGACGTAGAAATTGGTCCACTACTTCGTTGTTAACGTCATCCAAATTACTTTCTCCTACATGGTTTTTCTCTAATTTTTCCAGTCTATTATTAATGCTTGTTAAGGACAAATTTATTGAAGTTAATAGTCTTGTAAATTTGCGAATGTTTTCTAAAAATCAAAAATAAAATATTCATACAAGCTTATATAAGTAAAAGTAATTAGTCACAACCATTTATTTCCGCGATATCTTCTCCATGGGTGCAGGATACTGCTGATACAACAGGAGAAATGTTATCTAAAAAATAGAAATATTTTATAGGTATATTTAATTTTCCACAATGATAAACTATTAACTACTGCATAATTTAGTTATTTAAAGTAATTAATTATTATAAAGTCACGAAAACCTTTGAACACTGTATGTGAAGTAGTTACTCTAAGTTAGTAATGTATCTAATATGATATCAATATGTTCATAATATTAGAGCAGTTAAATTACCTGATGAACCTTCAATCCCTTCTAAAATTACAGGCATTGCTGATATATCTACCAGCTGCAAATGCTGCTCATTTTCTTTGGGTAATGGTGGTGGTGGTGGTAGCATCACATTAGTAGTTTGCCTCAAACCTATAAATACCATACTTCAACAATATAAAATATTAATTAGTATAATTAAACTAAAATGCTGTGGTGAGTTAGGTATTCCATGATTGACAATCCAAAATGGATTAAGGGTCATTAGCACGTAAAAGTTCAGCAGCTGGTATTCTCTGGGCCTACCACTTTATAGATATTAACGATACAAGTTTGATTATGAGCATCGTAATGAAACAAGTTTGATTGCCAAAACGAGGCGGTAAGCCGAGTTTTGCAGCAATCAAACGAGTCTCGTTAAGTGCCATAAGCAAACGCGTATTGTTCAATATTTTATCTTCATCAATAAATTTTGGTTCAATGTATTTTTTATATAAAAAGAGTGTGATAATATTCATTACGGCACTGGGTGCGGTAATATCTATCCATTAATGAAGATCTTAACGATACTAAAATTAATTTGGTTAATAGTCTATAACAACACCAATGGAGATAATAAATATTAATGATACAAGTTTGATTATGAGCATCTTAACGACACCAGTTTGATTGCCAAAAACGAGGCGGTGAACAGAGTTTTGCGGCCATCAAACGAGTCTCATTAAGTGCCATAAGCAAACGCGTATTGTTCAATATTTTATTTATCTTCATCAATAAATTTTGATTCAATGTATTATTTATATAAAAAGAGTGCGGTAATAATATCTATCCATTACCGCATTAAATGCAGTAATATCCATCCGCACTCAGTGCGGTAATGAAGCTCTTAACGATACTAAAATTTATTTGGTTAAGAGTCTATAACAACATTGATGAAGATAAAATGATTAACATAACAATTGAAATCCTTACTTTAACAAAATTATGTACTTGGAATGCCTATGCTTTTTGAAACTTCCTCAATTTTGGACAAGAGCAACAAAGTTAAAAGAATTAAAGTAACAACAAAATCAACCCTCTACTAACCACAGCATTTTAATTTACCTCTACTGATATTACTAAATTTTTTTCGGTATGTAGTCATTATCATCTGAGCTGCTGCTTGCTACATTTGTCAATTTTACTCTCATTCCTCGGCCTCGGTTAACTTCATCTGATGAGGAGTAATCAGCATCTTGAGCTTTTTTTCTAGCCGTTTGTAACGATACTGTAATAATTAATTTGAGTAAAAAACTGTCATTTATAACAGCACAAAACTTACATCCTGTGGTCTCAACCGTTACATCGTGTTGAATACAAGTGCTGGGATTTGGGGAAATGGCCTTTGTAATAAGAACACTAACGTTTTTTACATTGGATGGCCACCAACACTTCCTATTCTCATCAGAGAGCCAACTTAGAGGTACCTCAGAAACATTTTGTTGTTCATCAGCAAACCTAACCACTGCGTACATCTTTGCTTATCTAATAAGGCATGATATTAAATAGTAAACTATAAGAAACAAATTTAAATTATAATTAACATTAGAAAATAGTACCTTCTAGCAGTTTTCATATAAAAACTACACTATCATTTATAATTAAAACTACACATCTAATGATCTGAATGTATCAACTGAATTGCAATGTGACCACTGGTATCGGAACATGGTATAAGTACACATTTTCTATTGATGCTTGTTGGTGCTATTTTAAAAACAGGAGAAAATTCATTCGAAACAACTGAAATTCCTAATTTTTGCGAATTACAGGGTACGATAAAAAAGGGCTTAGTATTTAAAAAACGTTGCACAAATAATACAATAGCACTTTCATTGTTGACAGATATATCACGTATGACTACTATAGAATTATCATCCAACAAACAACAGTTATTGTATTCCTTTTTTGAAATACAAAATCCACTAAATTCTATATAACTAATTTCATTTTTTGATGGAATATTTGAATAGTGAACTACTGGATATTTATTTGAGTATGTTTTTAAAGTACAGCGTCTTTCCTCAGATACTCTATTTACAATTTGCTCTAGGGGTTTGCCACTATTTTTAAGTTTTTTTTTTAGTTTCTGCATATGATTTTCGTATTTAAATGAACTAAAGTTGTCTAATGGTCCAAAAAGTTTTACATCTTCACTTAGGTGTGAAAGATTGTGAACATTATACGACAGAAATTCGTAACCATAAAGCATACCGTAATTTTGAATAAACCACAATAACAGGGAATTTGCATAGTCATTTAAATCTACGCACAATTTAGAATCTGCCAGTATTCTTATGGCAATACTTAAACAAGTGAAGTGTTCATCAAAACTGGGAGGCAAGACATTCTTTAAAACAACAAGTCCTGTATACAGTAAAAATTGTCGAAATTCGGTTGCCTTCCAGCGATCAACTTCATGTAAACTTCTGGGTTTTCTGGCAAACTCGCTTGGAATACAAGATTTCAATTTAATTAAGTTGTTTGATACTCCATCTAATACGCTTGCTGGTCTTAATCTTACATTCATTCTACCTTTCACCCAAAACTGTAATAAACGTTTCGAAACACCCAAACATACTAAATGCATGTAGTCAATTGGAATTTGTGAAACCATGCCTATACCCTATACCCAGAGGCGGATGGGGTGGGGTAGACCGGCCCGGGAACCATTAACACCGGCCCGGTTCATTTTTATTTAAAAAATTGTTAGACACTTTTTACTAAGGGAGCTATAAAAATAAGTACATACTTATTCGTATTTTTCAAACGCTTTTAATATTTCTCTAAGTAAAAATACATAATATGTACATGTTAGGATAAATTTAATAAAAACTATTGGCAACTAGTTCCTGGTCCTGTTCATTGGTATTGTACAGAAAAAAAATGTGAACCACATCATATTTTTTTAAAAAGTGGGCCTACATATCCGCTTATATTTTTGTTTTCATAAATATAGATATTAATATGTCGGTGCTTAATATAAAAGCGAGCCTTTAAACAAATAGCTTTCTTCGGCCAAAACATTGATTACTTCCTCCAGGCTCGGACTGGCTCCTTTGAGGGCCCTCGGCTAGAGATCGAAGAGGGGCCCCGTTGTCGGGGAGGGGGGAATATGGAATACCCCCCAGGGTAGGGGGATTCGGGGGCCTCCCCCGGAAAATTTTTGAAAATTACATGCTTGAAAACCACATTTTCCTCTATTTTGGCACTTGAAAAGTAGTTGAGTAAAGGCAAAATCTTTATTAAAAATTAAGGTTTTCTCTTGTAGTTTACTTACTTTTACAAGACATTTTTATATTATTTTTATTATATCTAAACTAGCTGCACGCTGGAAAAAATAAGTAACTCATTTTATCATAATGATCACTTATTATATGTAAGTCCAAGTAATAAACTGTTTTAAGTATAACACTGTAATGGTTAAAAAGTGACAATATTTTCTTGTGTTTATTGATAATAAGAAAAAGTTGAAGAAAAATAATCTTAATGGTTATTTACGACAACAAACAAAAAAAACTTTAGATTAAAAATACACACTTACTTTACATCAACAAAAACGAATGTTTAATATTAATATATAAATATATTCAGAAACTTGATATTCATTTTATAGACTAAATATTTTTACAGATACAGCGAACTAAGAAACTGAACTACTGCGTGTTGATTTTTTTACTAACCTAACAGCTTTTGGCCAGTTGTTCACTGGTCCTGACTACTTCATCTATAATTACATCTTTATCCAAGTTGTAAAATAAGTCTCTTTCTATGTTCATTAAAAGGAGATTGGAGATAAGGTCTTGGCTTAAAGTAGATGTAAGTCGATTTTTAACTATTTTAAGTTTAGAAAACACCCTTTCACAGGTGACTTGTGTACAAGGTATAGTTAGTACAAATTTGTAAGCTACATACAGGTTGATAAATAGTCCGGATTGTGAGAGTTCAAAAACAACAGAAAAGGCTCATGACAAAACGACTCTGACGCAACTATTTATAAATGTAGTTAAACAAATATCTTACTCAGAAAAAATTTAAACCTTAATTTATTTTCGGGATCGGGGGCCCCCTTGAACCGGGGGCCCTCGGCGATCGCCGACCAGCCGACCTGGCCAGTCCGGGCCCGACTTCCTCATTATTTATTTTGTTTAAGACTGGAGCCTCAATATTCGTAAGCATGAATGTAATGCTACTAATATTATTTCGGTTAAATCCGCGATTCTTTTTGTGTGCTGTGTGTTTTTATATATTTGTTTTTCAAGGGTCATAGTGATGGACCGGCCCCAGTTATGGCCGAAGCCAGCGGCCCTTCGGGAAATTTCCCAAAATCCAGACTGGCCCATCCGCCCCTGCCTATACCCAATGCTTCCAAGCAAGATGTACCGGTATGATGCTCAGGTTGTAGTTTATTTTTAAATGAACTATCGGATCTTAGAACGCAGTTAATTTTAGGAAATGTTACTCGATTATCTACAAAGTCGCCCTCCTGAATACATTTTGAACATCCAAAATAACCGGTATGGTTTTTAATGCAACTAATAAAAGCTTTTGCAGGAGCATCACAGATAAATGCATTTAGACTAACTGATATTTTGTGATTATTCACAGTTATACCGTTTTCTATAATATTTTTTGCTTCCTGTACAAAAGGTGCTAAAAATTGATTAAGTAATATCATTAGGTTTTTTTATGCCGTGATAAATACCAATTACAAATGGTTCCGTATAAAAATCCGCTACTATGGATGCCAATACTGGCCAAAACTGACTGCCCGAACTTTTAGACAGTGGCAAACCATCGATATTTAAATTAATTTTGATATTCGTAGGATAAACAGAAAAATATTTGGTCACTGAATATTCAAGGCTACTGGAAAAACCAAAATGTGCATATTGGCCACCACTGTTAAAGTGGTCTATATTGGCATAACCAGTTCTTGGTGTTTTCACTAAAGTCCTAGCATCTTTCGGTAGATCAGAATGACCATGTGATCTTAGTATGTTTAAAAGCGAATTCACTGCTACATGAGAAATGTTATGTTCTAAAATCCAATTTTGTAAATCTTCACTAATGGCTTTATCAGAATTTTGGATTAGATACTCCAGCATATTATTGCTGTCTGATTTAAGACATTCATCTACATCCTCACATTGTACAGTTTGAATTGCTTCACATTCACCCATTTCAAAATCACTCGGACAGTCTTCGTTTAATGTATCAGGTATAAATGTACCTGAACACAATTGCTTATTGACATTAAAATTATTCACAAAATTTGAAACCACTGAACTAGCTGAACAATTACTATGAAGGTGCCCGGAATTTTCTAATGTATAAGTATCAAGTTTGTTATTTTTAATTTGTGAATTGATTATTTGATTTCTACGCCTTTTAGACAATAGATGTAAATCTTTTTTTGGCATTTTACTCTCTGTAATATTACAACAATGCAATGACAATAATTGGTTTAAAACAATGATTAATCAGAATCACACTTTTCTCATATAAACCTTTTGAGACCTGAAGCCAGGAGCAATTTATATTTAACTCAATTTTACATTTTATGGTGTATTTGGTAGTCCTTTATGAATGTATTAGTGCTACAATGTTACCTTAATAATTTTGGCTTTTACTTTTACTGAATTACATATTCTAACAAATGCTTGCCTTTCCGTTTAAAACGCTGCAACATGTGGCTGAAACATTTTTAAAGCCGTTGTCCCACTAAAAAACTTTATAAACAGTTTTATCAACAGGATTTTGAGCAAAAAACAGAAACATATAGACTTACAAAAAGGACGTCAACCGCAAATCAAAACACTGCACTTACTTTTCAGTTTTGCGACAAAGCCGATTGCGTTTTTATAAAACCTTTGAAAACAATTTTGGCGGTGGGGCATGCCTTAAAAATACTTTGAGCGAATGTGACGTCACTTAGCTTTTATAAGAAAACTTTATAAATATTTTTACAATGGGACAGGGCTTTAAAAGTTACCTATACTATAAAGGCAAATAAAACCAGCTTGCCCACTTAAAACAGATTAAAAGCTTCGGGTTCCAAAGGTTAAATAATATGTATAGAACATGAAATACTTACATTTATTTAATATTTACCAAAAGTAAAACCACGTGCAAATCTGCAAATAGAAGTAAAGAATTCCACACTGTTCTTCGGTCGAGCTACTGCCAGAAACCCAGAGCCAACACCACCTCGGCTTACAGCTTCTTAAGATCCAACATTTTATAAGTATCACTTAACAGGAAACTGACCATTGGCATTGGCACATCTGGGCTAGATTTAATAAAGACCTGTCCGACAACAAAAGAGACCCAACCCAACGGCACTTAAAGCTAAGGGTTGAGTTATTTATGGGCCTCTTACTACTGTGCGTACATTCCATTATACACAAATGAGCTACTAAATGCCCTATAACAAACAGCTCCAGAAAGTGACAAATAGAAAACCCTTTTACGAATAAGTGTTGGCCCATTCATCACCCGGACGCTGTTGTCAAATAAACCAAATTTCAGATCTATCTCATAAATATCGCAAAATAAATTATAATTCATAGTATTTATACCTACTGTGGCATTTTATAAATAACAAAACGCGTGATTTATAAAACTGTTGTTTTTCTAAGAAACAGATATACTCAGAAAAATGCTTCAGATAACACAATTCTTTCATATTTTTTTACATTTAAGAAACGAGGTAAGAACAATACATTAAGCCCAATAAATTCAGTAGACTAAGGGCCGGTTGCAGAAAACAATGTTAAGTCTGGTGTTAGCTAACGCGACGTCAAAGTGAACAAAAACGAATCAAATCTCAAATGCTTATGGTAACTAATACACTAGTAAACAAAATTTGATGCGATTTTGTTCACTTTGACGCGATGTTAGCTAACACCAGACTTAACATTGCTTTCTGCAACCGGCCCTGTAAGCACTACTTAGTCACATTCCAATTTTCCAATCGGTGAGGCTATAAAAGTAAAAACTGATAAACTGATTTTGTAATTCAAAATTTACAGTGATTTTCTTACATTCGCTGTGTAATTATATATCAAATGTTGGAAAAGAAATACGTCTGACAACGCTGCTTTGAGATACAATTGGTTTTTATCCTACAGATGTATGAAAATCCGCTTTTCGCATATCTACAGACGCGCGAAAGTATACGTTTGCACGGCTAGCCGCGAAAATTTTACTTTTCGCGGCTAGGCGCGAAAATAAATCACGAGCGTCCTAATCGAGGAGGCCGTTTACTATTGTTTACTGGTAGTTCATCAGTTGTTTGTTTATTATTGTCAAATTTTATACGTGCAGCTGACTAATTTTTCCGTTATTATTCTAAAGTACGTGTTAATTACTGTTGTTACGAGCTACGTAATTATGAACGTCAATATATTTTTGTTGTGTAGGATAAAAAATACTGTGAACCACGACGGGAAAACTATTTTCCCGCCTAGGTACACATAAATTACTATTGTTTGTTTGTCCTACTCTGCAAACAGGAAGCAGTAGCATGTTATCTCTTATTGGTGCACCACTGCCATATATAACTATATTTTTCTATCTGCTGCGATCAGGTTCGAGTAAAATTCTCCGGGAAGTTTACCCGGCAAATTTGATAATGACAAAGTAGCTATTCTGAAAGCTCATTTAGTACTTTTATATCGAGTAATAGTAGTTTGTATACCAAGGCACTGAAGTATAACTTTTTATCACGAATGTGGATTTAGTTGCCGAGGCCCGTAGGGGAATTTTGGAATTAAATTCTGTTTTTTTTTTTGGGTAGAATTTAAATTTGTACTTGAGATTTTCAGAATAATACAGATATTTATTTATTTATTTAGTTATTTATTTACGATTACAAGAAATAGGCGGCGAAGCCGATAAAACTTCTACACTCACCGACACGAAAAACGGAGCACTTGCATTTTTTGATTAGATTTAAAATTGTATCCCTTTGTGATGTTTTATTATTACATTTATTATTATACATTTATTATACATGTTATAATGTTAAATGTATAATAAATGTATAATAATAAATGTAATAATAAAACATCACAAAGGGATACAATTTTAAATCTAATCAAATCACACATTTTACATTGATCTTATAATTAATCAAAAATTTCAGTTTTAATTTTTAACCATTTGTCAAACATTTTCAAAAATTACAAATTCTACAAAAACGGTACAAAATAGAGCGTTAGTTGAAGAGACAAATTTTCTCTAGAATTTTAGGGTGAATTCAAAAATATAATAATATACCGGGTGTTTTATTTAAAATAAGAGTTAATAAAAAAAATAGAAAAAAAACAAAAGAAACCCACTTTAGAAGTATTCAACTGGAAAAACACCTATCTCACATCAATACACATTAAAAATGTAATAAAAATGTAAAGTTTAAAAAAATCGTTAGAGCCGTTTTTAAAAAAATCGAAAAAAACTGAAAAATCACAAGAGTAAACACCTACTTCCGGTTATGCGATTTTCTTCAAAAGCTTGCTGTCTCATCTACATAGTACACAAAACTTATATATGAAGTTTCAACGCCATGCCTCTTTTCGTTTTTGAGATATTCTGTTCACAGACACACAGACAGACAGACCAATGAAAAAAAATATGTTGTTTGGGTTCAGGGGACTCTAAAACGTGAAGATCTGTTGAAAACTCAATTTCGAATTTTTGGGGTGAATCCAATACTTCCTTTATTGTAAAAGGAAGTAAAAATGCAAGTGCTCCGTTTTTCCGTGCCGGTGAGTGTATCAGGAAAACAAGCAGATACAAACACGATTGTGGTTTATAGGGCTAAAAAGTAAAATAAAATGATGGACTCACTTCCGTTTCTTTTCAAAATTGTTAAAAATGGGTTAAATTCCATTTATATAATATTATTATATTACATTTATGTAATACCATTATGTATGTATTTAACTTTAATAAATTATAAAACAGTTTCATATGGAAAAAATCTGGTGTGATACACTCACACAACTTCCTTTTACACTGATCTTATAATTAGTAAAATTTTTAATTTTTAAGCATTCGTCAAAAATTTTCAAAAATTACGAATTCTACAAAAACGGTACAAAATAGAGCTTTAGTTGAAGAGACAAATTTTCTCTAAAATCTTAAGCAGAATTCAAAAATGTAATAATATACCGGGTGTTCTATTTAAAATAGGAGTTAATAAAAAAAATAGAAAAAAAAACAAAAGAAACCCACTTTAGAAGTATTCAACTGGAAAATTACCCATCTCACGTTAATGCACATTAAAAATGTAATAAAAATGTAAAGTTTGAAAAAAATCGTTAGAGCCGTTTTTGAAAAAATCGAAAAAAACTAAAAAATCACAAGAGTAAACACCTACTTCCGGTTATGCGATTTTTTTAAAAAGCTTGCTGTCGCATCTACATAGTACCTACACAAAACTTATATATGAAGTTTCAACGCCATACCTCTTTTCGTTTTTGAGATATTCTGTTCACAGACAGACACACAGACAGACAGACACACAGACAGACAGACAGACACACAGACCAATGAAAAAAAATATGTTTTTTGGGATCAGGGGACTCTAAAACGTGAAGATCTGTTGAAAACTCAATTTCGAATTTTTGGGGTGAATCCAATACTTCCTTTACGGTAAAAGGAAGTAAAAATGTGGCAATGTTATATAATATGGTTAAAGTTGATACTAATCAACATAATTATATAGCAGTAATATAACAATGTTATATATATACAGTGTGACCAGTAAAGTCCGCATCATATGGGATTTTTTTTTATTAACAGCTTTTTTCGAAATTTGACTTTGGCATCAATTTGTGCTTCGATCGAGATGAAAACTAACCAAAAAAATAGTAGTCACGTCATTCGCATTATCTGTCAAATTTAATTTTTTTTTCAAAAAAAATTCAAAAGTGGGGTTATTTTTTAAAATATCGAAAAAAGCTATTAGAAAAAGTTTTTCTAAATGCAATTTTTAGCCCATATGCAAAATTTCAGCTGTATAAGATAATTTAGATTTTTTGCCCTTTTTTTTTAAATTGCACCACTGTTGCAAAGTAAGACTCAACGCAACCTACATAAAACTTCTTAGTTTTGACAATGCTTTATTTCACATACATTTTCTTTAAAGTAGTGCCATATTAAATGTGTGTTTTTCTACAAAATCCAAATAAGGCTATTAAAATTTGGTCACATGTGATGCAAAGTTTATTTGTTTTTGACCCTGTATAATGTAACTTCATAAAATAACGTGTATTACTTTTAGACACAAACTGCGTTTTCGAAAATAGTTATTTTATGGAGTTACATTATACAGGGTCAAAAACAAATAAACTTTGCATCACATGTGACCAAATTTTAATAGCCTTATTTGGATTTTGTAGAAAAACACACATTTAATATGGCACTACTTTAAAGAAAATGTGTGTGAAATAAAACATTGTCAAAACTAAGAAGTTTTATGTAGGTTGTGTTGAGTCTTACTTTGCAACAGTGGTGCAATTTAAAAAAAAAAGGGCAAAAAATCTAAATTATCTTATACAGCTGAAATTTTGCATATGGTCTAAAAATTGCATTTAGAAAAACTTTTTCTAATAACTTTTTTCGATATTTTGAGAAATAACCCCACTTTTGAATTTTTTTTGAAAAAAAAATTAAATTTGACAGATAATGCGAATGACGTGACTACTATGTTTTTGGTTAATTTTCATCTCGATCGAAGCACAAATTGATGCCAAAGTCAAATTTCGAAAAAAGCTATTAATAAAAAAAAATCCCATATGATGCGGACTTTACTGGTCACACTGTACATCATAAGTTACATACCTATTACGTGGAAAATATGTAACTATGTTATATAGCAATGTTATATTTTTGTTATAAAACAAGTTATATAACAGCAATGTAACAAAAATTATATAACATTAATTCCATATTTGTTATGTTTCAGTTATGTATCACAAACATAACAAGTGTTACATAACATTGTTACTTTTGTGTTCCATAACATCAATATAACGTGTTTGCTGGGATTTGAGTATTTTTCTGTTCACGTAATTGTTTTACTGTTGAGATGGAGAATAATAATTATCTAAACGTAATTTTAGAGGAGTTGGAACGCTGTAAGCTTTAAATTGTTTTTACTAACTTACAAATCTTCCTTGCAGTAATATTTTAAACTTTTATATCACGCAACACAACGTAACGCTCGTTTACGAGACGCAAGCAATCCTTTTGAGATTCCAGAAATCAATTTCAGAAATTGTATCGATTAGTCCGCCAAGGGGCCCTTTATTTATGTAACTTAATTGAACCACACATAGAGGATGGTTAGAGATCGACAAAAATACCAAAAGTGGTAAAGGTACCTACGCAGATTTATTTGCCTAGTAATAATCAGTGATGTTCCCATCAAATTTTTCGAAAGTATACTATACTACCGATAACCCATTGTACCCTGACTTTTTCTATGGTTGCTTGGCGGGGGAGGGGGGGCAATTACAACAAATTAGTTAAAAAATTTGTTTTTTTCCATATAGAATTGAAAAAAATCGATTAACCTAATTAAATGTATTAACAAAAAATTATTTTCGTAATGCATCTTCTTCCATGTCTGTTTTTTCGCGTTCTTTAACTTGACCACGAGGAGATAAAAGTGCCGATCGATGGTCTCGCAGCCAAAACTTCACGTATGGTCACGGCATACACACTTCACTGCTACGGGAAAGGTATAGTGGTGGGATAAATCTTACAAACACTGGCAGTCTTGGTGCAGACAATTTTATTGTTCAAGTAGTTTTCGACTTGACGTTAGGCCTAATTTGTAATCACATTCAAAGAGTTTTCATAAAATTGCTTGAGAGTATACGCACTATGCCCAGAAAATCCTGAGAGCATACGGCGTATATGGAGTATACCCTATGGGAACACCACTGGTAATAATTATTGATAAAGCTTTGTCATTGATATATGTAGTTTATAACGGTCATGCATTTCTTAGCACACGGAAGTTACCAAAAATCTGTAGGTAAAGACCACCATTGTGGCTTATCTTAGACTTCTGTTAGCCGTTGTTTTATTGAAATTAAAACATTATTATTGAACATTTGGCTCCTACGTTAATAAAATTTCCTCAAAATCTGAATGACATAACTAGAGTAAAAACAGGCAAATAATATAGAAACAGCCTTCTTCAGATTTTAGTACATTTTTTTTCAGTTTCTTGGAAAAGTTTAATTTTCCTGGGATAACGGGATGTATTGACTGCACTCCTGCAAATGCCTTTATGAGCAGAAAATGATTTTATATCATCAATTGCCAAATTGTAATCAGAATGTTTTATTTTATACCTAAGTGATAAATTGTTTGAAATATGTCCAATTATTTTAGATTTGTCAAATTTGAAGATTTTAGCTCGATGCCAGGTATCCTGGTTCAGTTCTTGATTCGGCAATTTGGATGGTTAGCAACATTAAGGAAGTGCTGCAAAGACATTTTACCGAGAATAATGATCGAACTACTTATTAGTTGTTGGGAGATTCTGGGTATCCATTGCAACCATTTTTATTAACGCCGATTGTTGGAGCAAATTTCGACACGCCAGAAGGTCGTTATACGGTTATACTCAACGGCATTGTGTAGTACGTAATTCAGTTGAATGATGCATTGGACTATTAAAAGCCTATTTTCGATGTTTGCATAAAGATCAAGTGCTACATTACAGCCCACAAATGGCTAACATGATAAGTTGAAGTTAGCATCAAGTAGGGAACAATATATAGTCTGTTCACTAAACATAAAAACACAAAGTGGCCTTTGATTTCTAAAATTTCATGAGTGTACTTCCAAAATGCATCTTTTGTCTAGGAATGTACTTACAAAAAGTTACTAAAAAATAGGTTAAGAGTGTGACATTTAAGTAATTAGCATCTGTCATAACTACTTTTAAGGATGTTAAACAAATACTGTGTTGGATACTATTGGTGTAGCATTTATTAATAAGTATTTTTATTACATTTTATAAAAGTTCAGGCAAGAATTTCCAGAATTAATGATATTTATTAATTGTCATTTTTAAATTCAAAGTCACCTTTATGGAGGTATGGAAACCTTTGCAAAACAAAATACAGAATCCCTAGCAGATAAATTTTACGTATATGCCAACTTCAAAAAAAATAATATGTTTTTGTGTTTACTGAATGGCCTATACTAACTTTCCCAAAAACGTCTAACACACCGTTGCGCTTCGAGCGACCGAACGACAGCGCGTCCGGAATAACTTTTCTAACGAATTCGTTGAGCTTGCCGTTATGAAAGTCGCTAACGATCGCCTTTAGGAAAATCACCGTCAACGAACGACGAGTTACAGAATAGGCCTCTATTAATATTTGGGCAAGTATTGCCCATTGGGAAATGAAAAAAAACCATGGCGGGAAATTTTGGAAAGTGTTTTTCTGAACTAAAAAGAACGGACACAATATTGCCATGTGCTGGCATGTTGCGACAAAAATTACCATTCAAAATGTGTGAACATTGGCAGTGACGATTATGCGTACATTACGAGCAAAAAGTGGATCGGCTGGTTTTGTGAGCAGTGCGCCGATAAGAAAAATCAGAATATACGGAGTGTATTAGAGAAATTGAAGGAAGCTTGGAACAGCGTATCTGGAAGATTAAGTGAACAGAACGAGAAACTGAAGGATCAATCACAAAAATTAGTTGAGTTACAGGGAATTATAAATTCGCGCAACGAAGCATTCAACAAGTAATCGAAAAACAAGATACGGCGGAAATGAGTTATGCTGAAAAACTTAAAATTAAGAAACACGATCCAGTTGTCTTAATAAAGCCGAAGAATCAGGAACAGACAAGTACGGACACGAAAAAGGAAATAAAAAAATCCATTGATCCTACTGACTCAGGACTTCGACATGTTAGCAAAGGTGGTATTGTAATAGAGTGTAAAAATAGAGAGGCAATGAACAAAGTACAAGAAAAGGTAGCAAACAAACTTGGAGAAAATTATGAAGTAACCATTCCGAAAAAAAGATTACCCAGGATCAAAATAGTTGGACTAAGCGAAAAATTGTCATTTGAAGCCAT
The DNA here is from genome assembly GCA_940337035.1 of Agriotes lineatus. Lineage (NCBI taxonomy): Eukaryota > Metazoa > Arthropoda > Insecta > Coleoptera > Elateridae > Agriotes > Agriotes lineatus. The sequence goes on along the minus strand of CALNHX010003841.1, from coordinate 32,185 downwards.
AGAAGATAAAATAAGAAGTCAAAATAATTATTTAGATGTGCAAGAAGCTGACTTTAAAGTAGTACATATTAAAGAAAATAAAAGTAAAGCTGGAAGAAAATATTATACGGTGTATGCAGAAGTATACAGGTTAATGATGAGAGAAGAAAAATTAAATATTAGTTGGGATAGATGCAGAATTTACGATGCTGTAGAGGTCACCAGGTGTTTTTCGTGCAGTGGATTTAATCACAAAGCCAGCGAATGTAAGTCAAATAAAGCTTGCCCAAAATGTTCAGGGTCACATCTATTGAGTGAATGTCGAGCGACAGATAATGACCTAAAATGTGTAAACTGTGCACATGCTGTGGAAAAATTGAGAATGAAATTAGACACAAATCATCCAGCGTGGAGTACCGACTGTGCGGTTTATAAACGTAAATTGGAACAAGCCAGAAGCAAAATTGATTTTTTAGAGTAGGCGAAAGAAGTTCTGAAATCATATATTTTAATTCCCAAAGTATGTTAAAACATATAGAAGAATTGGAAATTTTAATCTTATGGAGGCGCCCAGCGTTGCTATTCTTAAGTGAAGCTCAAATTACAGATGAAATAGAGGATTGTGAAATACATTTTCCAGAGTATAGTACAATAAGGTGTAATTCTACAAGTCGAAAGACCGGGGCCGTAGTTATAGTGTTGAAAAACAATATCGAATTTAGGGTAATATCGAATATCACATATAACAAGAACTTATGGCTACTTTCAATCTATATATCAAAAGGGTTTCATCAAGGTATGTACACGGTAGTGTACCACTCTCCGAGCTCAAGCGATGGTGAATTTTTAATGAAATTTGAAGAATGGTGCGACGAATATGTAGCAGACCGCAGAAAACATTTAATTTTAGGTGATTTTAATATTGACATGTCTAAGGACACTTTCTATGCGAAACGTTTAACAAATCTAATTCAACATCTAGGTATGAAACAATTAGTTCGCGATTGTACACGGGTGACTGCAACTTCGAACACATTAATAGATTTGGTAATAACTAACATTTCGAATTTAAATGTTGATGTCCTAGATTCTCCGAAAATCACTGACCATTCCTGTATAGAGATCATGTTTCGCAAACAATGCATAACCAGCGAGTTCAAGACGGTGCGCAGGAAATTCTTTGATGACTATTCACAAAATGGTTTATTAAATAAATTGGGTAAGTATAATTACGATATGAGTAAAAATGTACATATTGCAGCGGCAGGCATTGTGCAGTCTTTGCATAATTGCTTAGCTGACCTCATTACATACCGCATTAGCAAGGTAAAAAACTCTTGCCCATGGTTTTCCGCAGAGTTGCATCAATTACAGAAATATTGGGACACGTTATACAAAAAGGCTAGATTATCTGCAAATGCAAATAATTGGAAACATTATAAAAAAATTAGAAACAAGTATAGCAACTTGATTAAAGACAAAAAAAATTGCTACTATGAAAATAAAATTAAAGAAAGTCAAGGCGACTCAAAAAGTATGTGGAAAGTTATTAAACATATCGTTAAAAAGCCGGAAGCAGAGTGTACACTGAAAAACATTGTATTCCAAGGAGTAGAAGTAACCGATTCCAAAGAGATAGCTGAAAATGTTAACCAATACTTCATAAATAGTATTGTCGACCTAAATCGTGATATACTAAACACCGATTTTGAAGAGGCATTCATACCTGATCCTGTTAACATCTTTAAATTTAAAGAGATTTCTGTAATCGATCTTGAGAAAACAATTACGAGCATCAAAAGAAAGGGTATTATAGCACAGATGGCATTTCTATTCAGGTTCTAAGAGATGCATTGCCAATTATAGGAAATCCTCTGGTAAAACTAGTAAATGAGTCGTTAAAGAGTGGAGTTTTCCCAGATTCCTGGAAAAAATCCAAAGTAATTCCTATCAGAAAAGTTGTGGGTACAAAGAAATGTGAAGAATTTAGACCAATTAATACGTTGCCGGTGTACGAACAAATTTTAGAAAAAATTGTCAAAGACCAATTGCAGGAGTTTATCGAAGCAAATAAGATTATAAGTGGCAAGCAATCCGGATTCAGAAGCAAACACTCGTGTGAAACGGCATTAAATCTAGTCCTAGCAAATTGGAAAAGTGAACTTGATCGACAGAAAAGTGTAGTGGGAGTGTTTCTAGATTATAAGCGTGCTTTTGAAACAATCGATAGGGAAAAATTAATTACAAAATTAGACAAATATGAAATACAGGGAATCGAGAAAGAATGGTTCGCGAGTTATCTATCTTCGCGAACCCAAACAACTGTGTATAATGAAGAGGAATCGACGGAAATTCTTAACACATTGGGGGTTCCTCAGGGATCCGCATTAGGTCCATTGCTATTTCTACTGTACATCAATGATCTGGAAATAAATATCAAACACTGCTCGCTAAATTTGTTTGCTGACGACACATTAGTTTGGGTAACTGCGGAAAATACTACTGATGCCGTCAACAAAATAAATACAGATCTTGAGATGATATCAAAGTGGTTACAAATAAATAAACTAAAATTAAATATTGCCAAAACAAAGTGCATAATCGTATCAAATAAAATTAATAGTGAAAATATAACTGTTAAAGTAAAAATAGACGGTCTAGAAATAGAACAAGTGCCTGAAATTAAATATCTGGGAGTTATTATAGATAATAGACTTACTTTTCGTAGTTATATAAATTTTATCATTAAGAAAGTCGCTAAAAAATTGGATTTTTAGGGAGAATAGCCATTAAACTAAGTATTAATGCTAGAATTCTAGTCTATAAAACTATTATTGCGCCACAGATTACTGTGCAAGTATCCTCTTTCTTTGTTATGAATCGGATTTACAAAGGTTGCAAAAACAACAAAACAGAGCGATGCGAAATATTTTACGATGTTCTAAATATACGAATATTAAGTTAATGCTGAATACGTTACAGTGGCTAAGTATCAAACAACGTATTTATTTTAATACGTTGGTTTTGATTTACAAAGCTGTTAATAATTTATTACCAAATTATATGTCAGATCACTTGATACTAAATGCTGACGTTCATCAATATAAAACAAGGAATCGATTTGATTTTAGGCTGCCTAAATTAAATAAAGCGAGTACACAAAATTCTCTGTATTACAAGGGACTAAAAGTCTATAATTCGCTTCCACAAGATGTAAAACAAATGACAAATATTTATAGTTTTAAAAAATATTTAAGCAGCTTTGTGAAACAACACTATTAATATTAATGTTATTAATGATAAATAAGTTAAGATATATAATAATAATGATTCTATGTACTAGCAAAGAGCATATAATTGCTCTTTGGTACTAGTATATATTACTAAATAAACTTACTTACTTACTTACTTACTATATCTCCTATCTCGAGTTCCACTTACGGTGGTAATTGTAATATTTATCAACCACACTTGTAGTAACAAATGAAATATACTCATTTAGTAATTATTATAAAGAAATACTATCATTTACAGTTCATTTATATACCTACCGTATTTCTTAATACATTAAGTAGAAATTGACGTAACTCCTAAATCAATTGGACATTCGAAATTATGTCATATAATTATTATTGTTTAAGCCACTACTAGTAATTTTTATAAGCAATGAGACTCCTGATTCCCAGCTGAATGGATTAACCTTCAACTAACAGCTTCCTCTATATCTAAAGACTAAATTCCTTTTAAAATATAACTATCTGATTTTATGAATCAAATACAAGTTTCAGGTACAAACTTAAATTCCTACGTTCAATTTGTTAATAAAACATAGAAGTTTGATCTGACATTACAGAATAAAATACAGATTGTCAAAAAGTAATTTAATCAATTGTTAATATTTCTCAAACTCGATTGAATTAAATGTAAAGTTCTAAATATTATTCTACCTCCAAAATGATTAAATTTCAAAATATAATTGTCGAAAATGTTGAGTACTCAAGTCATTATTGAATTTAGAAAAATAGTTCTTCTAAAATTAACTTCTAAATATAATTACACGAGCTTAAAGATTTGCAGCACCAAACTTACTTTATAATTTATTATTATTTTGTAAGAAATTGTCACTAACCCTCTGAATGTTTATTTCTTGTAGTATCTGGATGCTCTACCTCAGCTCCTAACTGGACAGATTCTAGTCAGCAAACACCTCCTGGTTGTTCCCCACCAAATAAAAACCTCGTTGTAGCTCTTTGAAAACTCTATTACTTGAATAGACAGTTCTACAGCATACCACAACACTCACTTTCACTGATTTTACTGGCTTCGTAGTATTCTAATATTTGCAATAGAATATACTATGTTAAATGAATTCAATAATCTTGAATTATGTACTTGAATAATATTTGTGACTTGAAGTCAAATTTGATCGTAGAGAATGCTTTATTACTACTACGTATCAAATCAGCAATTATTATTTTATCACAACTAATGGGAATTTAACCTTTCACGTGACTATTTATCGTAGATTCTGAATTCAAGTTATTTTGTTACTCACAAAAACAAATAACCTTGTGGTTGCCCTTACTACCCCACCAGTTAAACATACAACTGTTATATCACATGATATCAATTAGATATCTGGATATAAATATTTAAATTAAATGTATCATACATCCTGTATGCTACATTACAAGACATTGCGTGGTCAATTCTAAATATTAGAATATTTGCCAATTTTCATATAGATCGAATATTATAACTATAAGTAGTACCGAACATACAAGAATACACAAGAAAATAGCAAATAAAAATGGCACGTTCCAATATCAAATAACTTGGGGTATTTTCACATCAGAAACTGTTTTTGGCGAATTTCACTTATTTGATAGGTATAAAAAAAATAAAATATGTGCATAACAATAGGTATAATTAATTTATTTCGTTTATACTCTTTTTTATATGATATATATATACAGGGTGTTTCATTAATAATTGGAAATATTTTAACTGTAGAATTCTGGGCTTAAAATATTAATATTTAACCCAAATCACTTAGATAAAATGTGGCTTGTTACTGAGATATAGGGTGTTTTATTTAAAAATTTAAAAATGATTTTTCTCCATTACTTTAAAACTATTTGACGTATCCTTATCATATTTGGCAGGAAGTTTAGACACTGTAAACCATGCTAAATTATGTTAAATAAACGTTTCTGGCTTCTACCAGAGGCGTACCACAGGGGCAAGTGGGTGGTTGACCCTTCCCAAATTCTACGCCACTGGCGGAATTGCCATTTTAACACAATTTTTCGATTCTCCAATACTTTCTATGTAAATAACATACTCTTCCTTCGTCACGATAACGTCATTATTTTTCGAGATATTTAAAGTTAAACATAAAACTGAACAGTTATTTTGATTTTAATGTGTATTAATTATGTCGGTGTTTTTTGTCATAAGATTGCATTTATTATGCAAATGAAACTTTAATCCGTATTAACAAAAAAACATAATGTTATTTATTGAAATTTCTTGAAACTAATACATAGATGCATTCAACATAAAAAAAATGTATCAATGTATTCGTTTCAATAAATTTCAATAAATAACATTATATTTTTTTGTTAATACGGATTAAAGTTTCATTTGCGTAATAAATGCAATCTTATGACATAAAACACCAACATAATTAATACACATTAAAATCAAAATAACTGTTCCGCTTTGTTTAAATTTAAATATCTCGAAAAATAATGACGTTATCGTAACGAAGAAAGAGTATGTTATTTACATAGAAAGTATTGGAGAGTCGAAAAATTGTGCTAAAATGGCAATTCCGCCAGTGGCGTAAAATTTGGGAAGGGTCAACCACTCACTTGCCCCTGTGGTACGCCTCTGGTAGTAGTCAGAAACGTTTATTTAACACAATTTAGCATGGTTTACAGTGTCTAAACTTCCTGCCAAATATGATAAGGATACGTCAAATAGTTTTAAAGTAATGGGGAAAAATCATTTTTAAATTTTTAAATAAAACACCCTATATCTCAGTAACGAGCCACATTTTATCTAAGTGATTTGGGTTAAATATTAATATTTTGAGCCCAGGATTCTACAGTTAAAATATTTCCAATTATTAATGAAACACCCTGTATATATACATATATAATTTTGTGATTCTGTGCAACTTCTAATAACTTTTTTCGATAAAAGTAGGCCGTGATTTTTAAATTTAATGTTCCGCATTTATTTTTAATCGCAGTAAGCTGCTTACGAGTTTGCAGTAATTGTGTTTATCTAACACCTTGTAGTTGTAAAGCTATTATTAGATCGATTTGAGACCTCTAAAGTGGCCCATAGTCCACTAACCATAACCCGCTAGTAAGAGGAAAACCATGTCATTTACTACTACAGCAATATTGGTAACACTATCAAATTCGAGATTTGCAGGTTAGGTTTTGCGTCAGTGTGTGTCAAATAATAAATAAAACCTAACCTACTAATCTCAAATTGGACATAGACTGACAATACAATTCAGTACTGCCAAACGTATAACACGAATCACAGGCGACTCTAATTATAACTTGATTTTATCCCTCGGTGCTTCTCCATTTGTCACTATAACTTTTCACAACTGTCAATACAAAATGTATGCTCCTTTTGGTATTTATTGAGTTTGAAACCATTTTTCGCTCCGCTTAATTGTTTCCTCAATTTACCAAGTTATTTCACGCCTACCCTGTATATTTTTATTTGCATTGTAATCAGTTTGCATTTCGAATTGTTCCATTTTCCAGTTCCGGTCATTTTGTACCTGTATCAGAATAGTCAAAATTTCCGCTCGTTATCTTTGGAGCGCAGCGTTGGTCTTATCTCTTCTTGAGGTACGAGGAGCGTTTCTCTTCGGCGACTCGAGCTAGCAACACGCTAATTCCGAGAGACCCAAACTAATTATGAAATGTACAAGCTTCCGATGCACTGCTGTTTGGAAACAAGATGAAGTTAAAAGAGCAGAGTTGTCACTAAATAATATTTTGCAGTATCTACTTGTAAAGCTGTATTTTTTCTACGAAAATCGTCATGATAAAGTAACATTTTAACGATGAGTGTAGATAAAATACTACTTCATTTACTAGTGAATCAAATAGTCCATAATCCATAGGATCTAACAAAATAAATACATGCTACCGTGGTAACTAGTACAAAAACAGATAATCTGATATTTATTTCAAATGGTGTATTCAATTTCAATAGTATATTACTCTTCAAGTTGAGAAAAGTGATCTTTTACTGAACAAATATGGCCATACGAGTTCAGTAAAACCACTCTTCTAAAGTGTTGAGTATACTATTTTATCGCACTTCATAAGAAATGTAAAATATTAAATTTTTACATACAAGTGACACTAACTGTCAAAACATAATCAAGATGAGCATAACTCATTCCTATGTACTAAAGCACAATAAGCAGCTCCAGTTGATGTTATGCGTTTGGCAGTAGGCTACTGAAGTTAGTTTTGACACAGATTGGCGCAAAACCTAACATGCTAACCTCGAATTTGACATAGACTTACAGTGTCACCAACAACACACTTCAGCATTGCCAAACGTAAATGAATCGCCGTTGCTAGGCATAAAAATGTTGCTAATGATAAAAGTACCACATTTATTATCTATTTTCAATGAAGAAATGTGGTACATTTCCAAATGAAATGCGATAATAGTATATTAAAACACGAGTTTTATAAAACTTGTATTTCGACACGAGTCCAGTTTGCAGCACGACTGCCGAAGACAGAAGTGCTGTGAAGGACGAGTGCTCGGAAGTTTTATAAAACGAGTTTTTTATGTAATTTTTTCTAATTTGCAAGTTAAACACCGTTTTACTACAAATAAAATCAATTTTGGTAATTTAGAGAATTTTGTAACAGTTGGTAACAGTTTTATTGGAAAGCATACATTTAAAACAAAATTTTAAATTTGAATCAAGTAGACTCACCATAAATGTCATTTTTCGCAAGCGTTCGCATGTGAAATTGTAAAATTAGTGTGGATTAGTGTTTCACAATGAATTCAGAAATTTCCTGCACTCCGCCAGAAATACGGCAAATTGCCGAAAATGCTACGGTTAATTTACTGTCATTAGTGTCATTGGCTATAACCTTAAACTCACACTGACATTTCGTGCAATGTCACCAACCGAAAAAAAGTTGATTTTGGGTTTGGTAATGGTTCATGACCGCACTCAAATTGGATGCGGTAACGGCTTTGTTAAGACAGCAAATTAGGAAAAACTTATTTATATAACTAAATGTAGGTATTGGAAAACATTTGATATGCCACACATGAATAAAGAGATTTTATCCATTTGGGGAAATTATGTCACCGGCTTTGCCTCATGAGCATGGCAAATATTTTTATTAAAAATGGGATTAGAAGAAATATTTTTAAAAAATTATAAGAGATTGTTATATATTAAAGAATTAATACATTCTTTTTTTAAGCGATTCTTCTTCCTCACTGCTATCGTCCAATATACTTTCCTCAATGTTATTAATAGTTTCATGACCAGCTTCTATCTGCTTGTCTGCGATGTATGGTTCGCCTAGCCTATATTCTAGATAGTCTAGATCATCGTCAATTCCTCGAATGCTAACAATTTTTTTTATTTGAGCAACTATCACTTTGGCATCTTAAGTACAAGTTTGAACATTTTAACCCGTGCTTGCTACAACTACAATTATTAGTTTTACAGCCGGTTTCGCATCTACAAGTGATTTTTTTTATAATGTCATGAAGAATGAGTGGCTCTGAGCTACATATAGGTTGCAAAATATTGTTGGAGATTTTCCAACCCTTTTTCATCGGTTTAAGTTTGTTTCCTAGCCAGGTTCGTAATTGCAGGTAAGTTCGATAGCAATGTTCCAGCACTTTCCGTTGGAGGACGATTCTGTAACTGAAAAGATGACCTCGAAGTTGGCTTTTAGAATTGTAGAAACCTTCGTTCGTTTAGATTACCAGTTTCCTCTTTTATTGAGTATAGAGTTGCTACTATTTCACACCCGATTTTCGCAATCTGATTATGTTTAGCTGTTCTGTCATAAAGAGTATCTAATTTTGTAAGCTTGTTTTTTGCTCATTGAATATTTTTAGAATTTTACTCTTGCTTTAAAAAAAATACGATGTTGTATTACATCCTGTTATTAACTAAATTAATCGTACCTATGTATTGTTTTAAATCTGGAAACTTGAAACTCGAATACAAAGTACGAATTTAAAAAAAATGCTGTTGAGCGTATCGTACTTATAACTGTAAAATTTCTTGCATTGTTTTCACGTCCAAACAACTCGATGAATGAAAAAATCGCCGTCCACGACATTGATTGTATTTTGTAAATTTTGAGTAGATTCAATATTTTCGAAACTTTCATAAAATACTGATTTTTGCATCTTAAGCATCCCTGACTTATCAAATATAGATACAGGGATGGAAGCTAATTCGTATTTCAAGTACTTTTTCATATCATCTTTTGTTTTTCTATTTAAACTAATCATTTGAAATATGAGCAACGGATTTATGGATTCTTTCTCATCATTTACCTTTACAAATGAATATACAGAACGAAGGGTTATCCCTCGATCTTTCTTCACTGCTTTCAGTGAAGCAAACGTTTTGCCAACAGTATTTTCTAGTAATCTTGTCCCAACTTCCAAGGCCTAATGACAGTTTATTGAGTCGTTTCCGACAAGACCTGAGTATATTGATGAAATAACACTTGAATTGGGAAATGGATCATACGTAGATAAAAAGGACAGAAGTTTACTTAAATCCCATACATCTTTTTTAATCCGAGAAATACGTGCGTCCTGATGCTGTTCAGATGTTGAGTAAGAAACGTTGCCGAACTTTTCCATTTCATTAGATACGTCTGTTAAAATGATGCTAGAAAGTATCCACTTTGACAAAACACTATTACTTAAATACAAGATTACTTACTAAAGTTATTAATAAATTATGTTTGTACTTTGTTTCACTAAAATTACGATTCATATTTAAGTTTAGCAAAATAACAAATAATCTGTCACAACTTTACTTATAAGTTTGACGCTACTGAGCATTAAGTACAATCAGCTGAAATAGTAGTTATTTAAAATTTTGCATTATACACTGTAAATGTCACGGGATTTTCTAAATGGAATATATTAATATTCAATATTAGAACTGTTAATACAAAGGATATTTGCATTACTGAAAAACACGTACCTGTCTCTCTGTGATATATTATTACACTAACAGCCAGTCTTATAAAGACCACTAATATGAGATTAAGTGTAATTCGTTGTTAAAATAAACAAAAGCGCATTTTAAATTCATAGAAAATTGACAGCTATCGAATGGTGCTGATGTAATTTCAGTACAATTAAAATTGACAAAAATATTCAACATTTTGTATGATAAAAAAGGTACACCTTTCAAATAGAATTTGCACATATCTGCAAGTGAACAAAATCGCGCTAATATTTTGTGTGGTAGTACAACTTTTAAGGCAAAAATAAGTCCAATCTGATTGCTGTACGACTTCTACAACCTCATTAAATCAATTTCTGCGAAAACGTGATTTTTTCGAAAAAATTGATTCATGCAAAAAATAATCAACATTTCTGCAAATTTCAAAAACATACGTTTTCTGCTCACCGAGTACTATGTTTACTTTGACCGCCATTCTGAATCACTTCTCCACTGATTCAGCTGTTACATTGTAGTTCATTGAATTCTACGGATTTTTTTCTATGAAAGTACATTTTCACTTTTTAGGTAGTATTTTTGTCAAGTAAATATCTAATTTGACTGGACTATACAGGGTGTAGAAATGCTTTACGCACCATAGGGATTTCAATGGTAATTTTTTCATATGAAAATATTTGCTTCCCTAATTATTTTAGAGCAAACTTGTATTCTCTGTAGAGAAAAAAATTCTGTATGCATTTATGCTAGCATTTGTCATTTTACATTTCGGAAAACCAAAAATTTAAAGAAATAAAATTACCATTTTTAGACAAATCCGTGGTGCCTTGAAATTATTGAAGCATCTCAAAGCATCAACAAATTAGTTTGCTATTTATTTGTTTGCATCTGTCAAATGTAGCGGCAACCATGGCACTTATTGGACCTGATCTGCTTCCAGCATAACACCACTTTACAATTTGCACTGATTTTTGAAAAATGAAAATTCTAGCTTCTTTCATTATTAGGTTTTCTGGCGTAAAATGACAAAAATGATGACATAAATGGATGCAGAATTGTTTGCTCTACAAAAAACCTATTTACAAGTTTGCTCTAAAATAATTAGGGAAGCAAATATGAAAAAATTACCATTGAAATCCCTATGGTGCGTAAAGCATTTCTACACCCTGTATAATGCTATGATATTCCCTCTAATTATTGTTTGTTAAATTACGTATAAAAATGAGTATTCCGAATTTTCACAGTACCTATGAAAAAAAGTCCATTGGACCAAGATGTTGCTATAAACCCAGGGCTACACTTGCCTTACCTGTGCTTCATTAGCTTATCTCTTAAAGTACTATGCTTAAGGGCTTGGAATACGACAAACGGATATTATTTTATTTAAGAAATACTTTTTCCTATTGAACTTCCATGTGACCCAAAAGTTGAAAAGGATTCTTTCTCTCTTAGAGTCTTTGAAATTTAAACAAATTGCTTGGTTTACATAACCTAGACAGCAATTTACTTTTCAAAACGTGGGTTTCTACGATCAAAGGAGATTTTCTTTTCTTATTCTGGTGGATTTTAGGTCTTAAATCATCTTTTACATGAGTGCAACGGCATTTAACAAGTCCGCGGGCTAAGTAATATGCAAAGAGGCAGAGCAATAAGGTGTCCCTGGAACACAGTGCGTCGAAGCAAAGATAGTGCTTCCTCGGCTTTCGGAAATATGGCTGCCACTGACGAAATGCAACAGGTTGGTGCTGTGCCCGTACCTTTTATTCGATGTGCCCTGCGTAGTGCACGCGTTTTAGGTTAATTAGAATGGCTTTATACATTTGGTTATTAAAGTTAGTTCAAGTTGAATAGCGAATTTCACTCGCGTAAATTAAACCAAACACTTTAATTTACGGCTTTTAATATCGACGCTTCATATTTCGTACAAATTTTACATTTTACAACAATTTCTACACAACAGTAATTTTTAATTGCTAAAATCGAAGTGACGAATTTGAAAGTTAAATTTTGACGTGAAATTTAATTACCAAAAGATGATGCTCTTGCACCGTTAAAATCCTTATACGGGGTGAACGTCCTAAAACGAACATCAATTGTTTAAATAATAGCCCAGTTAGCTTACATTACGCCAGGCCACATTTGATTGGCTGACGCGTCAACGTAAGATCGCTCCCCTGTTATTAAAACAAGTGCTAAATTAAGCCGATTTGGCAGGAATATCTGCTAAAAACCGCTTGGGACGCTTATAAAAGGCGCGAATGCATCATTAAAAAAACCGGCGAAATTCAGATATTAATTTCTACGCTTACACAAGGGAATGAGAATAATCGGAGGTAAACAGAAAATAATACACAGGGTCAGGCAACCAACAACGCACAGTGGTATCGTGGGATGCTTAATTGTTATTATAAAAACCAAAATCAGCGGGAAATAGATAATAATAATAATAATGGGAGGCAATGTGTTAACATTAATCAGGTGTTAGTTGAGGAAAGCTCAGCATCGACATCTGCTGATGTTAAAATTTTTGCTAAATCACACTACTTTCCAAGAATGTTACTCCCATGCTTGAGAATTTATACAAAATGGAGAGAGTAGTAAGCTTGCAGAAAACATAGACTCCATAAATAAATAATTTATTTAACATTTATAATTTGTACAAATTCACTTAAACAAACAAAGTATTATAGCATTAGTGGACAAAGGTGCAGAATTATCGCTAATAAATAAAGCTTTGGTTAAAAGCAATGCACAAGATTTCAAAAAATAATTTGTTACCAATTAAAAATCTATTTCTAGTTTCTGCAATCAAAAACACATTTTCCACAGTCAATAGAAAAGTAATAACATAGGTAGCTTTTAATAATAAAGTAATTAATTTGGAAATGTTAGTTATACCGCGTTTAGCAGTAGGGAGATGTAATTGTATGTATGTATTGTCGATTTGTCGGTAACCTCATTGTACCTTGCGGCGTAAAGGCTGGTGCTTTATACGCTTGCGTCTGGTGGTACAATGCTCAACTTACCCCTGATTCAGGTTACACAGTTGGGGATCGCCTTTTGTGCTTGCGCAGCAACCATTGTATGAGGTCTGTGTCTTGATGATGTGTTGACCTTGTTACTCTATCTCTTAGGTCTGTGGTTCTGAGTAAAGCACAGTTAACTTGGTGTCCAACTGTGAATGGCCTCACAGAGCCCGATTCCAATCGCCAAGGCTGCGGGAAAATTTCAGCCCCCGCGGGATTCGAACCGAGGACTTGCGTAAGCCTAGCGCCTTCCCAACTGCACTACCCGGCCTCTTGTAGATGTAGTTATTGGCATGAATTCTCTAAATGCGCACAATGCCATAATTAATGTAGAAAACAGGGAAATTTGATGGCAAGACAAACAATTAGTTGGGTAAAAGAACGGGTTAAAACAAAAGAACAGGTCATAGATGAAATCAATATTAATTATGTTAAAACAGATCATTTAGAGCAGGACAGATGGAGGGATATTAACGAAGTGGTAATACATTGTACGATGGAACATAGGGCGAGTATAGAAAATAAAATTGGAACAGAATATCAGCCTGGTTAACGAAGAAATTAGAGTCAGGCGTAAATAGTAACAATAGGTGAATAAAGCAATAATAATAGTGTAGCAGGGTGTATGCAAAAGTCGCTAGAGCAATTATTTATTGATAAGTTAGTTTTCTGTGTAAAGGAAGAAAAGGATTAAAAAATATTGGAAACTGAAACTAAGTACTCTAATTTAAAAAAAGAAATAAAAATATGAGAGTTGAAGAATTTATTAAAATCAAAAAGACAGAATTAAAGGGTTTGTTTTGATAAAGAGCAGAAATAGGAAGGAAAAGTTGTTTTAAAGATAAAAAGCAAAGAAGTTTATGGCAGAAAAGGATACTATTTGGAATAGCTGTGTTAAATAGTTGGTAGACGCCGGGATGGTGGTCTTAATTTAGTAATGTATTACAAGGGAGTTACATTTTTATGGGCTAAGTAGAAGCCAATGTATGAATATTTATAATATAGGTAATGTGGGTGTTAGCCGATACAGCACACCATATAAAAGGAGATTATTATTAAGGTAATATGGGTGCGAAAAAATGAAAGTTTAAATAAAGGGGAAAATTTTGACACAGATTTGAAGTACGGAAGCTATAGCCAGTTGATATTAAAATTAAAATCACTCTTTATAGCTGTATACCTACATACATTTAAAAAATTGCTAGTATCGAAAATATTCGAAATAGGTTAGGTTATCGTTCTGACATTTTGTCAAATTACAAAATAACACATAAAGATTATATTTCCAACAAAAGGGCTACAATAACATTTTTCAAAATTAATTGCGTTCTTGAAGTGGCAGAGTGAGGATATTGTCCTAAAAAATCCAAAGTACCGACAAAAGAAGATTTTGATAAGTTTGTACTACGAGCTGATGACCTAACATATTTGGTGTTGAAGGTAAGTTAACAGAGAGCTTAATAAATCAAATTGTATAAAGTTTGTTGGTATTTTTATAGGTGGTCTTGATAGTTGGAGTACCTGGTGGCTGCCGTAAAGCTTCACGTGTTCACAAACAATGTTGGAGATTTAGGAAGTTGCTTCAAAATTTCTATACCTGATACAAACACCAAGGTCAAGAATGTTTGTAGTTACTGAAGACAATACTGTTGGCGTGAATTAAGTTAAAATTGTGAGAAAATATATATGCCTTCGACGGAAACCAATTGATCATAATCGATTTTTCGTTAGGTATAGTAATGGGAAATGTACTAGACAATCCATTTAGTATTTATTATACCTAGAAAAATTGCCATGTTTCTAAATTTTGAAAACCCCGAGAAATACTCAGGTCACTGGTTTCGGAGATCCTCTGAAACTTTATTATCAAATTCTGGGGTTGATTTGTCAACCTCAAAAAGCACCACAGGGGGAGGTGTAAATCATCTACCGTTGCGGAAGCACATGTCGAAGAGTCATTAAAAAACAAGAAAAAATCAGCAGCTATTGTTGGGCAAGGTAATGGGCGAAAATAATGGACTAAAATACTCAGCAGTGCCATCAGTGCCGGTTTCAAAAGATAATAATATATTAAAGTATGAGTGGATAACAAGCTCTTTAAAACACGCGCGAGTTTTCGAGCACGACGGCGTAGCAAGTGTTTTAAAGACCAGTTATCCACGAATACTTTACGCTATTTTTTATTATACCTGCAATACTAGAAATAAATTACGCACTAAAAACATACTTCTTTAATTGTTCTTGATGCAAAGTGGTATTTTACTTGTGGAATGACGTATTTTTTTGTCGCACTAAATCTAAAAGTTTAGTACTTAAATAATTTTAAAGAACTTTATAAACTCTTACCGTCTTAATACAAGCTTTGCAAATAATTTATTGTTTTCATATTTTGATTCATTCTGGCCTCTGACACAAAGGATGATAGGCGTATAACTATTCCCAGATCAGCCGTATCGCTCTTGTCTTTATTTATTTTGAATTAAAATCATACAAAAGGAAGAATACCCGAGTTTTCTGCGTGTGCGTGTTAACTAAAATAATTCAAGCGAATACCTGAGTTTTTTAGAAATTCCCAATGTAAACCACTACACTGACTGCGTTTTTAAGCCCGTCGCCATACTGCGTCAAACTGCATGCACGCAAAAAATATGCTCGCAAACAAACCAGATTGAAATATTTGATTATAAAATGAATTGCGAGAAAAATAAATGCAAAAAACTGAAAACTTAAAAATACGTATGTACCTACTTATACCTAAGCACAATAATCCGAAATATGCATAAAAAGGTAAAAGCAGCAAAAAAAGCATTAAAAAGTTAGTGTCAAATACTTCAATTTTTTGCAATTAGTAAACATTTAAAAAAATCATTTTCCTGCTTTTAATATTCAGAATAAGCTTAATGCTTACAAATCCGTTCTCTACATATAACTATTAATATAATAGGCAGATTAATTTTTATAAAGCGGTTAAAAACGAATGACCTTGATTCACAATTACATGTCTATTCATGCGACTTCTTTTTATTAGCAGCCGCAAAAATAAATAATGTAATCTCCTTAGAAACAATAATTTCCATTTCAACCTTCGCACGTTAAAAAACTGCTTAAAAGCAGGAAATACAAGTTTGTTATGTTAATTAATTCTCACGTATATAATTGTCTCATAGGTAGTAAGTAAACAAAATCTTTTGATCTTGGTTAGATTTATAGTACAGACGTGCTCAATCAAAAACTTAAAATGCATCAGCTAAGTGACCATGACAAAGCAGTTTTAAATTGCGTCTTCAACCCAAATTTACCATTGGATCAAATTTACAGTGAAGAACTGAGTACCGAAATTCAAGGTAAATAAAACATGTACTTGCATTGCTGAACTTTCGAAAAAGGCTATTATGCATAAGTTACTATTTTTTGTCTAATAAAAGTGTCTAGAATAATGTTTACATTTTACTTTTATAGTCACATATGTTTTGTATAATCGTGTACAGTAGTAATTGCTGCGTGGACCGTTGAATATGTAGTAACTTACATTTGTATTATACAGGGTGGTGAAAAATAGCGCATTATATCATCACTGCTTTTTCTGAACGTGCAGGGTTCTTTCTTGCAAATCTTGTTTCAATATTCAACTTTATTCTCTTACAATTGGTAAAATAAAATATACTTCTGTAGCAAAAATGTAGCAAGACGTTGTTTATTGTAAGTACCTATAGCATGTATTGAACTTCTGGTATGAAACATGGTTTATCATGTATCACAATTTTTATTCGCAATAGTGCGAGATCTAATATTGACCTTTTCTTTGTATTTTTACGAAAATAAACTTGCAATGTTTTGCATATAAATAGAATAAGTTGGGTGCTTGTATATTACTCTTTCTTTGTGAATGGTCGAATTACTCCCAATTATATTCTGGTAATAAGGTACCTATACAAAAATTGTACGTTATTTAAACGTATCAAAATATTGTTTGTATGCATTACTTACTGGGTTCAATACTATTATTAAATCACCACTTAATGCTGTGTCGATTAATTCTTATATTTATTTTTCGTTTAACAATAAAAATTATTAACTATAATGACATTTTATGCAAGTAACATGAAATGCCTGCAGAAGTCAATATGCTGTTCTAGGCAAAATAATCGTTTCAAGAATGAAAAATCTAACTAAAAGTTACAGCACCTAAACAGTATTGAAAAACTAGGTCTTATAGGTCTAATATGCCTAGCATGTCAACTAAAACATTAATGTAGCATATTGGCAGATTGAGGATGTTTAATGATACATACATTTCGCATATTTTATTGCAAGCTTACATTCTATTCGTCTTTTCAAGATTGTCAGAGAACCATTAGCGATAGCTTCTTTCTTTTCTATTTAACTATTATAATTTTGAGTTGATTTTTGTGTATGCTGCAGGAATCCCCAATTCCAAAGTTATGCAAATTAGGGCTTACACTTTATACATGTTCTTTTTTGTTATCAACATTACAAATTGTGAACAATTGGCGATCTAATTAATAAGGGTGTTGCATAAGCTGACCATGTGGCTTTTATAGGTACATTATAACTTCATAACATAAAAACCAAAAAGAAATGGAAAATTCCTGTAGGGGATTTCCAAGATTCGTAGCTTCCGAAATGTAGTGTTCAAGTTTATAAGTCAAGTTTTAATTTTACTTATAACAATCTATTTAGATAATATTTAGTATGGCACTCCAAAGTCATCATTCCAGATGATATTGGTTATTATCGATGGTTTACTAATGGATAATATAAGAGAACAAATATGAGAGTGTTGTAACGTTTCGCAATTTTAGCAATTTTGTTTTTAATTTTATGCTCACGATACTTCTCGCGGGTAGCTCACAATATTAAATGAACGACTAAAGTCACACCTCCTCCCTCAAATCTCCGAGGAACAGACCGGATTCATCCCAGGCAAGGGCACGCGAGAGCAAAATATTGAACACAAGACAACTCATTGAAGAAGCTCGCGAAGTAGCTATGGACAATATTAATCGAAATGGGAACACCCCCACACTTGGTTGCACTAATTAGAAATTTATGAGAGAAATAATGCAAAAGTCAGAGTTAACAATGTCTACTCACAACCTTTTAAAGCCAAAGCAGGAGTTAGACAAGGGTGCATCCTCTCGCCTCTTCTATTCAACATATATACCGAGCACATAATGCGGACAGTACTAGAAGAATGGGAAGGAGGAGTGAACATCGGAGGACGTCGGATTAGCAACCTAAGATACGCCGACGACACTCTTATCATAGCCCCGACGGAGACTGAACTTCAGACCATCATGAACAGACTAATCAACCACAGCAAAGCGTATGGATTGGAGATAAATAAAACTAAAACCAAAGTGATGATTATAGATAGAAGAAACAACAACCAGCATCATATCCACAATATAGCGAATTATGAAGTTGTGCAACAATTCCAATATCTTGGCTCCACAATAACCAATACAGGGGAATCTGAACCAGAAATCAAAAGGCGACTAGCGATTACACGGACAGCAGTCACAAAGCTCACGAAAGTATGGAAAGACACAGCCATAACGAAGAACACCAAAAAAAGACTATTACACGCATTAATATTTCCAATAGCAACCTACGCGGCTGAAACGTGGACGATCAAGAAAGCAGACAAGAAAAGAATCGATGCCTTTGAAATGTGGGCCTATAGGCGGATCTTACGCATACCCTGGACGGCCCACCGAACAAACAAATCCGTTTTGGAAAAACTCCAGATCGAACAACGGCTAAGCACAACCATATCCCAGTCATACTTGCGATATTTCGGTCACATTAACAGACGCACCAATGACATGGAAACTTTAGTAGTCCAAGACAGAATGGAGGGATCCAGACCGAGAGGCAGATCGCCCATGCGATGGAAGGACCAACTCAAGGCACTGACAGGTCAAACACTACACGAAGCCATCCACTCGGCCCAGGATAGAGCGTCCTGGAAAGAAACTATCAAGTCCATAAAGTAGCCAGACCATAATGTCACCATGCCCCTTCGAGGGGCCTAAGGAATGAGGAGGAGGATGAGGGTAGCTCTGGTCCAGGGTTGTCAACAGCTGAAGTAAGAGAGTCGAGTCAAGATTATACAGGTGTTTACTTTGTTTAACTAGATTACAAAATAAAATATACGTTTTAAACTATTTACAAGTACATAAACAAAATATAATTCTTCCTGGAGCCTCTGCCGTGTCGCCGGGCCATAGAGGTGAAGGGCGACGTTCTCCAGTGGCGGATAGGAAATGTCCCCCCTGACCTGAGATTCGAATGCCTACAAATAGACCAAAATTAAATAATTGAGTTTTTGCACTTGCGGGACTAAAGTTGGCACTTTAGTCACTTATTTCAGGGACTAAAGTAGCTCATTTTATCTCTAGGGACAGAAGTAATTACTTTAGCCCCTAGGGACTAAAGTAAAAAATGTTACCGTATCTATGGTAATCTATGGTAAATTCGGGGTTAACAGGTTAGGTTTCGCGTCAGTTTTGACATAAACTAACGCAAAACCTCATCTATTAACCTCGAATTTGACATAATTGTGAGCTCTTGTCATAATGACTTACAGTGCCACCAACTTTAAAATTTAGCAAAGGCTACTAATTTTAAAATAATTGTAACTAAAATGTCAATAAATGACGTTTAAAAAAACGGGTTTTCGTTTTAAATCTTCCTGCAACGTGAAAAAAATAGTATATGCAACTCGGAGAGAATGCTATTTTGCTTCAGTGCAATTTCTGACTCTCGGGATTCGCCCTCGAGTCAGAAATTGTACCTCAGCAAAATAACGCATTTCTCTCCCTCATTGCATAATCTACTATTCGGCTCGTCGGGCCCGGGTTTCTCCAGATTTTGGACTTGATAAGACAAAAGCCGAAATGATTCTGGGGCAAACGTAACCGCTCGCCGCGCTAGCTAAATAAATTTAGAGATTTCAGAGTCCGAGAATGGCCGGGCGTTTCGTTAAGTATCGCCGGCCAAAATTAAAGTAGCCCCGGTGCGCGCTCGATTTGCAATTCAAATATTAAGCGAGCTCGCGCTCGCGGATTTGAACTGAATTTAGGCCGTTCGTGATTCCACCTGGACGTCAGTCTTGTGGGCGTTCGTGGCGAGCTGTCGGAAGAAATTGATTATTAGTAGGGCGGTTTTGCGGGCTACTGGGCCAGAAAGATAGACAAATATGAACAGCATGATGTTGTTCCAATGCGCTCAAAGATTAACAGGACAGGGTAGGTCTGAGGCTAATCTAAGCAGCACGATGTTGTTCCAATGCGCTCTAAGGTTAACAGGTCTGGAGCTAATCTAAGCAGCAAGACATTGCTCCCATGCGCTCTAAGATTAACAGGACGAGGTATTTTTATATACAGGATCGCTTTAAGGCAGTCCGACTAACCCAAGCAAGGGAGATTTCAGGTCAGATTTAAGGGTGACTCAAGCAGTTCAACTTCTCAAGTGTAAGCTGTGAATAGAACTTACATGAACTAGAAAGGATAGGTAGTACGGGACAAGATTCTGGTTTTAACGAACAGCTATCTGGGCTGGCGGTGACTGGTGGAGCCCCTTGGGGCCAAGGACCAAGTTAACCCTTCGGCTGAGGCTCAGGTTTTGATGTGGATTCTAAATGGAACGGATTAGATCTGTCTCTGGACTGTGCGGGCGTCGCTCTTTTATATGTTTCACGATCTCCTTCCACGTCATTTACTTAAAAAATCTAAGCGGGGTTAAACGTGATACTTCGGTGCGGACGAAAAGTACAGATACGCGGATCGAACGGCGCGGTATACCTAGCTCAACTCGCCGGTTTTGCACCTGTACTTTTAGCGGACAATCAGCAGGATCTCTTGGGGGAATTCTTTCGGTTTTTCTTACTCTCCGTGTGGCTCCAAATGTTCGCGCGTCACGCATTCATGTGACTGTGATAGCGCCTACAAATTGATAACGACAATGAAAACGTTCAAAACAATTTGGAGAGACGCGAAACGTCACAGTGTCACGATACAGTTTTTTGTGTATTTGAAAAGTCATGATTGAGGTAAAAAATAAAATTCGAGGGACTGCATCAAGCCTTTTAGAAACAAGTATATTCTAATTGCCTGTATTCTAAAAAACAAATGACGCATTTGTTAAAAATTGGTTACCTAGATGATAAGAAGCTCATATACAGTGAATTTATTTTAATACGGAATGTGGTCTTGTCGTTTTTATGAGGATTTGATTGTTACTTATTGGTTTTTAACCCTAATTTTATTGAAAAATAAGCATGGGGTAAATAACAACAAGGAATGTAACATGTTATAACTCAATACTTGCTGTAAACTGAAGTATTTATACCGTTTTATCAACAGAATTCTTTCCTTCGTAGAATACATTACTTTTTACTTACTCAGTAACTCTTCTATATTGCATTTTAAAATAAACGCATTTGCACATGGTATGGCGTGGTGTATCCTTAGAAACCAATAGGTAACAATTAAATCCTCAAGTAAACGACAAGACCATATTGTGTCTTAAAATAAATGCACTGTACACAGGAAGTTTTTAAGTCAACCGTCTGAATTTTGGAGGTACATTGTAACATAAAAAGAAATCGAAAACTCGTGTAGAGTTTTTCTCAGATCTGTAGTTTCCGAAATATAGTTTTTTAGTTTCCAAGTCACGTTTGGAATTTGGTTATTACAATAGAACACATCGCATCGATTTGGATGGTATTTGGTATAACAGTAGATAGAGGTTATTATTTTTCAAATCACAGGATCAAATTCTCCCGTAAACCACCCTGTATGTATTATGACGTAAATGAATATACACATTTACAATTTAAAACTATTTACTTTTAAATAAAGAATTTGCTCAATAAAGACATTTTCATGTATTGATTGATTAATTGATTGATGCAGATATAGAAGAAAATACCCCGGAAATTTCAAAATCTAAACAACTAGAAATTGATGCTATACAGAAAGCTGAGGAGTCGCATTTGGATGAAGCAATAAACATTTTAAATTCTGCAATTGAAATTGCTCCTAACAGGGCATCGCCCTACAATAACCGAGCACAGATAAATCAACTTAAGGGAAACCTAACAGGTAATCCATTTTATTCACATTTGATATTTAACTTCACTACTATTGATGCAATAGAATACAGCATAGTAGCTGCCAATGTAAGGGTAAGTACATAATATATTACATAAAAGTCAGGAAAGTGACGCTTTACTGACGAGATGGCATTTGAAGTACGACGCCGCTTGCTGCCGAGTATTTCGGTCGTCGAGTCAGGTGAAGATACTTTTTTGACAATAAATATGAAATAAAATCAAATAAGTTCTGCTTCTGTTCCTTCTGTGGCGAATAGTCACATTTAATGTTAATACTTTGATTTCTGTCGAACATAACATGAGATTATGTCATATTTTAGTTTTTTTTCTGTAAGAGTATATTACATATAGCAAGTCAGGAAAGTGATGCTTTACAAGATGAAGCGGTTATTTAAATACGATTTTAAGTTACCACGTCTAGTAAGGACACTTTGCTGACGTAATGTGCTATTTTTTCTGAAACATTTCAGTAAAAAATCAGTAATCACAAATAATTCAAAATGTTAACTTTTGTAAAAATCATATTGACGAACTAATAATTCAGCCTATATTAATCCTTCTGATAAAAATAAATTAAGAGCTTATTTAATTTTGTATAGTTATGTATTTGAGTCAAGTAAAATATTTTTCATTATACTTCTCTGAAAACATCTTGTTTTCATTAGTTTTTGCAATGACGAAAGGTGGCTTTTTCAGAACAGCGCACCGAAAACTTTCCCCGATGTCCGATTTTTTTCCGTGGCCTAAATTAATAAAAAATAAATCGTTGTTATGGAAATGTTAATCATGCTTGGTACTATTTTTACGATGTATTATTACTACTTTGAAAATAAAATATACTTCTTATCCTTTTTTACTTTGTTTTCAGATAAGTATAATAAAAAATATCGTTCATTACACGTCCAGAAATGGATTTTTCTAGACTGGTAATCAAATATACTATTCCTGCCTAGTCAGCAAATTATTTTCACGGCCGTTTTTGAAAGAGTTATTTATTTGAGTCAGGTAAAGTACCTTCTTGACTATTCAGAAAAGTAATTTCATGACTGTTTTCCTAAGGGTATAGTTTCCAAACCAAAACGAGTATCGAAAAGCATCATTTATACTCCCTTCATTTGACATGTAAAAGGTGAACGACACAACTACACTAAAACTGCAAAACTTTTGTCACACAAAACCGACCAGATCTTAACGAGGGTCCGGTCAGATTTAACACAATAAATTAAAAAAACTGCAATGGTTGTAAAAACCAAACTTTGAATTAAAAAATATAAAAAGTAAACTTACAACTTTTATCAAATTTGGACATCCCCAGAGATAAGAGCAGAATTTGCGCAAACATTTGCACCTGTGGTGAAGCGTGACTATCAGTGTACATATATAATTATGCCGACTTTTTTAAACTAAGATATCAGAGGCGTGCGAGTGGGGTTTTATTATCCATAGGGGTTTCACAAAAAATAAATATAAATTACAGCACAGTGAACGAAGAATAAATATTCAATTACTTATGCACTATTAACTATTAAACACAAGTAAGTTTGAGTGATTTTAATAGTTATTTCGAAAAACCCACTGCATTTTTTATGTAAAGCAATAAGGCACAAGTATTTATTACAATCACTCTAGCTATTGAAAATTCAAAGAACAGTTGATGTTAGTGACGACAAACTTTACTAAATTTTGATATTCTCAAAAATATTCAGCGTACGTCACTGGAAATTTGCTTGAAAACGCTTATCATTAAATCTGCCGGGCCCATAATGTTAACTAAAGTTTTTATCAGTGTTTGTTGGCTTGCGTTGCAAAGAAATGTTTTGTGCGGTTAAATTAAAATTAGAGTAAGATTATTCTGAATTTTAACTCAGTTTTAGGGGTGTTTTCAACAAAATTATATAGGAAAAACTTGTTCCGTTTAATCTCTCTGTGTGGTTACATTTATTACGTGGACTTCCATAGCACCCTGTAGGCCTGTACACTATCATAGTTGTCTGGCTATTACTGTATTGAGTCAAGTAAAGTTTATGTTTCTATCCAAAAAGTTTCAGTAATGAATAAAATACGCACAATATCAGAAAGATATATTTGCTTTACGATGAATTTAGTTTTCGTGGAAATAATGTAGCTGTTTATTTAAGAACAACGTAAATTAATCAATAGACATTATACATTGCATTTCAGAAGCATATGATGACTTAACAAAGGCAATAGAGTTGGGAAACGACCATCAGAAAAGAACAATCTGTCAAGCTCGATGTCAAAGAGGTCTTTTATACCGGAAAGAAGACAAAATTGAACTTGCTAAAGAAGATTTCAATGTAGCAGCTAAACTTGGAAGTTATTTTGCCAAAATCAGGTACGTATTTTTACAAAATTAGCATTAAGAGTCCAATTACAGTATTTTCATTTTAGTTGATAGAATTAAATCCATATGCAGCATTATGTAATCAAATGCTACGTCAAGCATTCGAAAACCTGAACTAAGGCCAAGAACAGAATATCAGAAACTATTGTACATATGCTATAAAACATGTAAAAAGCCTTTAGGTATATGCATTAAACTTTTTAAAAAGTACAAGTTATTTTTATCAAACACCTAATCACAATAAGCACATTACATACTATTGTCATTTCAAATAAATGAAGTCCATCATTACTCACTAGTGAGAGAAAAATCACGGAGAATAGTTATTTGCGTTCCAACTGGCGGTAAGTGGCCTTTTTTTTTCGAGGTGGTCGTTTGTCGACCGAAGCGAAGCCGAGGTCCATAAAGGCACCGAGGATAAAAAAGCCGCTTACACACGCGTTGCGCATTACGTTTTTCTCACTATCACAAAACAAACTCATATTTAATAATATTGTGACATTACTTCGGCAGATTTTACTTTCGGGTCCGACCATTTTTACTTCGCAACTTTTGCCACAATCGCTCTATAACGGATCCTACCTGTGTTTCATTCAGGGGTAGCGTGTTTCCAGGCAGGTCTGTTTGTTGTCCCGTCGCAACAAAGTGAGTGAAACATGAACATTTATAAAACTCGGACTGAGTAATACACTGCGGAGGCTATTTAATAACTTATATTAAAACGAATAAGAACATAAGGTAAATCATTACTAAAACATGTTGATTGCGCTAAATATGAAATAAAAATCCCTACCCTACGGTCGGTCTAATAGCAGCGCAAAACGACCTACTCAAGAATTCCCCCAAACTGAGACACATATTACAAGACATAAGGCGGATTGATAATAACAGTTTTAAAATCAAACCTGGTCGATTAAATTCTACTTCTGCTGGTGAGCACACATTTTATTTAACTACGCAAACGGGAATCGGCAGATATTAAAATTTTCCACATGTACCGAAGCAAGCTGGAATACCAGCCGCTATCGCGCATTTTGTCCGAATTCCTGTGACGAACTGAACTCATTTTCGTGACCGGATAAAAAAAAAAATTGAAAAATGTGACATCGCTTAATCTAAACTGTCTTCCGGATTCACGTTTTGTTTATTCACGATTTCTTTCTTTCAAAGAATGCATGTAGGAATCTGTTACGATTTTGCAATTCCACGGTTCTCAAGAGACTCGTCGCTACTTTATGCTAGATTGAAAACATTGCATAAGAAACTTGAGCCGGTTGTTTGTTCACTTCCCGGATGTGAAACTTATCGCATTCTGGTACTTGCAATTTTTATCTCAGTTAAAGTTAACATTAAAATTATTCTAAATCCAATGAATTTTCAGATATTTATATTATATTCTTTCCCACTTTTTAAAAGTAGGCGTGTCTGCTTCTCTAACTCTATAGAGTTGTTACAACGATGTAAAAAGACAAAAACTTAACCAGTTTTTCCCATTGTCTAGCTGTTCTATAAGTTATAGTTCTTCACCCTGTGTTTCATACTGTGGTTGTGCACACTTTGATTAATACTCTGCCTTGTGACGGCACTTCCTATCGCACCACACATATAATTATATTGTTCTGAAACCATTGGTTTAATGCTGTGCTTTTGAAACACTTTACGACACTCTGTACCACCCTTAAACGAAGGGGTTGACAAAGCCTCGGCTAGCTCTTTTAACTCTTGGCAGAAAATGGCATGGTGTAAGGATCAGGCTAATAAATGCTTTTAAATTGGTCAGAAGGATGAATACAAATTGGGCGCCTAGTCATTACTTAAAACTATAAAAACAAAGCTAGCTACTTAAAAATACGCCACCTACCTTTGGTGTTCCACTGCATGCCTAGATTACTTGTTCAGCTAGAGAGGTTGCAAAAGAAAACACAAACAAATAATAGCAATAGGGGCATTTATTTGAACCCAAATATCGCAGTAACACATGAATTATTTGTACTAGCCCCTTGTGACAACTACCAAGTGGTAGGATTATTGCCTATTAAATGAAATAATAAATCATAATTGGGAAACTACTTCCAAACATTCAATCCACAAACCGCTAATTATAGCTTAATTTGCACTCCAGGACAACACCTGTGCTATCGCAATTGCATAACGGACAACGCATAAAGCGCGGTACATGAGTTACAATGCACATGCTTAGTTCAGCAATTTTAAATTATTAAATTCTCGCTCATTAGTTATTCACTGTGATTTGCTAAGATCTTAGTAAGAATTGAGATAATTAAGGCAAATGCCTTTGTCAGAAAAAGAGGGCTAAATGGCATGTACTTACATTTTAACTTGATGTTGAAGTTCAACGATCGCAAGTGGAATTATCCTGTTGTGTTGCATCCATCCATGAAGACGCTAAGCTAGATTTGGCTGCCAAATATTGAGACTCCCAAAGCGAAGACGCCACTGTTAGAAGTCAGCAAACCACAAAAGGTAGCAACACATGTAGGGAATTCTTAAGCCATGCGTAAGCAGAATCGGGGAACTGAATTAGCTGAATTTCTAGCCTTCGTTTGAGCCTAATTAGCCCATGCAAGACCATAACCCACACTAAACGATATTATAATAAATCACCTTCATGATTGTAATGAAGTTCTTTTCCATATTATTGAAAAAGGAATAGCCAAAAAATATGGTCAGCATATTTTATCTGCAAATGAAAAATATGACTTAGTAAAATTGATGTACAAATTCCGAACGAAATTTAAGGAGTCAAACAGGCACTACAGCAGATTCTTTGCCAAAAATGAATCCTGGGTGAGCGTTGACGTCACTCTATCGAATGATGCAGAAAGAACAGAAAATCTTGGGGAATCTTCGAGTACTGGAAATAAAAATGGATGGCCATCTTCAAATTTTGAAGCTTCCAATGATCGAACGAAGAAGAGGAGAACTCAAGACCTTAGAGAAGAGTATAGCATTGGCGAGCTGGCTTATGCTACGCAGATGAATTATCGAGCTTTAGGAAAATTGGATGCGGCAAAAGTAGTCCAGGAAATTGCCCAAGGAAGCCTAACAAAAGCATCAAGGTACCGGAAATCTTTGGAATGTGTTTGCGAAAAACAAATGTCGTCAGAAGTCGCTTTATCGTTTCTCGTCGAGAATAAATTGTCAAAAAGCAGGTACAACAATATTCGAGCTACTAGCATTGATCACAATAGCATATTATATCTGCAGTATCATCCTGTTTCAAAACCAATACCTCTGCAGAGACGATATAACTATTGTTACGATCCTGAGGGCCGAGGGATGGATGAGTCGGCAGCCTTGGCGATTAATACGCGAGCGTTCCAGAACTTCTCGAAGCAGCTGCAGAAATATGAGTCACAGCGGTCGAATGCTCGGGAAGCGCCCTTACAGCCAGGTGCAACGGACACTCACGCTTTCAGGGACGCGCTCGAGGGCAACAAACGCGGATGCGTCACGCGGTTCCTAGAAAGGTCGAGCGTCCTCGCGATTAGTCTAGAAAGGAATTACCTGAAATATAAATACACGCCCGCATGAATAGCGGGCAGTTCGAATTCGGCAGCAAAACGCGTAAGAGCCATGTAGAGCTCCCACATAAATAAAAACCCGTGTGTACATATAACTAATAGAAATAAATAAATATATAATCGTTAGTGTTTAAGAGTGATATAAATAAATGTGTTAATCCGTATGTAATAAGAAATAAATGTACCGATAGTTCGTTAGTGCCTGTATTAATTTGTAATCTGCTTGATAATTCTCGCATGTGCTTGTAAACAATAATCGTAATAATTCATTGTTGTAAATAAATGTTTGAACCCATGTTTGTCGTATAATTTTAAATAGCCCGAACGTTAAAAACGTAACAGTGGTGTCGGTGTGAGGTTTGTACCGGGGGCTATAAGAAAATTATTGAACAAACATTAAATAAATAAATTGTTAACAAGTGCCGATAAAACGACGGTCAGATAAATAAATTTAAGTGTATAGTGTGGATGCCTTTGACGCGATCTCAAAGCAGCAAAATGGAAGCCCAATTAAGCCAACTTTTGCAACTGATGCAAGTTAGCCAGGACAAGGCGGAAAAAGCACATGAGGAACTTAAGAAAGAGTTGAAAGTTGGACAAGATAAGGCAGAGGAAGCCGCGAAAGCACTTAAGGAATGGCTGAAGGCCGAGCAAGAAAAAGCAGTCCAAAACCTTAAGGAATGGAAAGCCGGCCGAAAGAAGGCAGAAAAACTTGAGGAAAAATTGAAAGCCACTCAAGAAAACCTCAAGGATGAGCTTAGGGAAGAATTGCGATCCGGTCGAAAGAAGGCAGAAAAAGCACAAGAGGATCTTAGGGAACAGCTGGAAGCCGGGCAGAAAGCACGAGAAGAGCTGAAGGTCGGGCAGGAAGAGCTGGAAACCGCAGAAGAGAAAGTAGTCCAAAAGCTTGATGGGAA
Organism: Agriotes lineatus; assembly: GCA_940337035.1. Lineage (NCBI taxonomy): Eukaryota > Metazoa > Arthropoda > Insecta > Coleoptera > Elateridae > Agriotes > Agriotes lineatus. The sequence continues at coordinate 2,968 of CALNHX010003841.1, read as the reverse complement.
AATAAATGGAAGAGTTCGGTCTCTGTTGTTGGACCTGAGACGCGGCGAGTTGCACGTGGGTGGGGAGGAGCTTTCTCGACACCCAGGAGGAGAGATCGCGGCACAAGTGGTATGGGCGGAAGATGTTACTCTGCAAGGACGAACCGAGAGGGTCGTGGATGCATACCTGGATGGCGATCTCCGGAGCAGCGTGGTGCGCGTGGTTGAGCCCGATTATGCTGACATTGCGGATGAGTGCATCCTGGGAATGGATGTTGTGGATAAGTGTGAGTGCGTTTTGGACCTGAGACGCGGCGAGTTGCACGTGGGTGGGGAGGAGCTTTCTCGACACCCAGGAGGAGAGATCGCGGCACAAGTGGTATGGGCGGAAGATGTTATTCTGCAGGGACGAACCGAGAGGGTCGTGGATGCATACCTGGATGGCGATCTCCGGAGCAACGTGGTGCGCGTGGTTGAGCCCGATTATGCTGACATTGCGGACGAGTGCATCCTGGGAATGGATGTTGGGGATAAGTGTGAGTGCGCTTTGGACCTGAGACGCGGCGAGTTGCAAGTGGGTGGGGAGGAGCTTTCCCGACACCCAAGAGGAGAGATCGCGGCACAAGTGGTATGGGCGGAAGATGTTACTCTGCAAGGACGAACCGAGAGGGTCGTGGATGCATACCTGGATGGCGATCTCCGGGGCAACGTGGTGCGCGTGGTCGAGCCTGATGGTGGCAAGAAGCTCACTCATGGTATCCTGGTAGGGAAGACGTTGATGAAGACTGGGCTTGGGGTCCCAGTAAGGATGATGAACGTCAGCAGGGAACTGGCAACCGTCAAGAGGAACCCAATACTGGGAGGGGGCATGAGCCAAAGAAAACGGAAGAAGATAGAAGGTTTGGTGGCCCGGTACCAGGACATCGTCGAGTGCGGAGATCATCCCAGCGGCCGTACTGATGTAGGAAAACATAAATCAGTTGAGTTTGGCAAAAGAGTCTTGCTGAGGACCGACCATCCTGCTCTGAGATGGCTGCTGCAGTGCAAGAACCCTGAAGGGCAGGTGGCTGAGTGGATCGAGCGCCTAGAAGAGTTCGACTTGGGAATAAATTATCGACCTGGCACAGTCCACCGCAACGCCGATGCGTTATCCAAGAGGCCTTGCCTTGCGGACTGCGGCTACTGTTCGAGATGGGAGAGTCGTGCGGTACCCATTAATCGTACCACTGCGGTCGACGACTCGTGGGAGCCAGACGAGTTACAGAGTAGCCAGGAGAATGACCCCGACTTAGGCGCGGTTATAGCCGGGAAGCAAGATGGCCGTCGACCTACCTGGCAGGAGGTCCCCGCCACCAACGCAACAGTGGAGACTTATTGGGCGCAATGGGACTCCTTGCAGCTGGACAACAACGTCCTGACCAGAATCTTGGAAGATGAGGACAGTAGGGCAACGAGATCACGATCGATGGTTCCAAGGAGTAGAGTGGCCGAGGTGCTGCGCCACCTGCATGATGGCTCCTCTGGGGTATACTTCAGATTGAAGAAGACGTTGCAAGAGGTCCAAGAAAGGTTCTACGGGGCAAGCTGCAAATGTGACGTCCGAGAGTGGTGCCGGAGGTGCGAAGCATGCGCTACGGGAAACGGACCTGTTGGAAGACGTAGAGCTCCGAGGTGGCAGTACAACGTCGGTGGTCCGTTCGAGGGCATAGCCATTGACATCGCCGGACCATGCCCCGAAACCGAAGCGGGAAATAAATCCATCTTGGTGTGCATGGGCCACTTCACCAAATGGCCCGAAGCGTACGCCGTTCCGAAGAAAAAGACCGGTACTGTCGCTGATGTTCTGGTGAAGGAGTGCTTCAGCCGTTTTGGAGTCCCCCTGGAGTTACATTCCGACCAGGGCCGGAATTTCGAGTTTGGGCCGTTCCAGAACGTCTGTAAGCTACTGGGGATACGCAAGACCCGGACCACTGCCCTCCATACTCAATCGGACGGCATGGTGGAAAGGATGAACGGAACCCTGGAGAAGCATCTGTCCAAGGACGTTTTCGAGCATCCGCGTGACTGGGGCCAGTACATGCACCTGTTCCTGATGGCCTACCGATCGGCAGTACAAGAGACAACCGGCGTCCAGATCGAGGTGTGCTGTTGCGAAGCCTGGAGACCACGGTGGGCTGCTGCTTCTTCAGCCAGTCCATGTGCAAGAAGGGCACCGCCTGCAAGTACCGCCATCGGACCCCCACAAGAGCGAGAAGACAGGCACCCGACGCAACTCGTTCTGGGACAGAACGATCTAAGGCGGGGGCAGTGTAACGAACGCAAGAACGGCCTTGAGAGCAGATGTGCGCGGGTGAATCAGAGGCTGCCGGCAGGAGCAGGTGTGGAGATGTGTCACAGGGTTCCAGACTTTCGAATAAATCTGGAGCCAGGTGCAGTGCATGACTCACGCGCGCCCGAGGTCAGATGCGTCATGCTTTCATCTGGATTTTCCGGTGAATGCCGAGAAGTTTCTGGAACCGCTCCAGTGAAAGATAAATACTCGCGCAGCGGGGATGCGAGTCAGTTCTGAAATAATTCTTCGGCAGTTCGAACTCACGTCGAGGCTTGTTAGAAGCCCCCATATAAATAACCGCGTGTACATAATCTCTCGTGAACTAATAGAAATAAACAACCATATATAATCGTTAGTGTTTAAGAGTGATATAAATAAATACATCCGTATGTAATAGAAATAAATGTATCGATAGTTCTTTAGTCCCTGCTCGCAATAATCGTAATAATTCATTCTTGTAAATAAATATTTGAACCCATGTTTGTCGTATAATTTTAAATAGCCCGAACGTTAAAAACGTAACAATATAATTCTGCAGCAATAAGATTGTCCATATCACGACCGGCTGAATCAGCAGGCGGCTCTAACAGCGGATGCTTAATCTGGTGGGTCAATGCGATTCGCATCACAACGATAGGAGCAGAAGTTACACCAGGA